>VSDK01029862.1:467627-498293 GCA_009767595.1 Symbiodinium kawagutii
TCTGGCCGCGGTTGGTCGGGGTTGAGGTCTGGCAGCGACCACTGGGCGTGGACAGTCGTGGTTGAAGTCCGGTAGCGACCGCGGATGCTCGTGGTTGAGCTCCGGAGGCGGAGGAGGAGAAGGAGGAGGAGAAGGAGACAACTCTGATAAAATCTAACAACCCTCACCTGACAGGTGGGGAAATATACAAATACAAACAAACACATCTCTACGTGCGCGTGTCTTCACAAATCCGGATGTACGCGATCAAAGAAAATAACATAACCTATGTATGCGTGCGCGCGTGTGCTACAAACCAACGCTTCAAACCCAAGCCTTCTTTTGAACGACCCCCTCCACCGTGGCCATGAAAGCCTTGCGCGGCACAAAAACTCCAGCTTCGTGGGCTCAATCTAATCTAGCCTGACCTAACGGAACCTAACCTAACAGAGCCTAATCTACCTCATCGATAGTCTCATCGAACCTAACCCCACCTCATCTAGTCTAGCCAAATCTCAAAAATCTAACCTAATCTAATCGAGTCGGGTCTTTCTACATCAAGTAAATCGAATCTAGTCTGATCTAACCTGATGTACATATTCTAGCCCAGCCGACCTTGCCCACCAGCAAGGTCATCAAGATGCCAACGGACCAAGCCTCATGCCGTCACTACTGCGCCGGCCCGAGGTCGCCACATCCAAGTCCTCCGACACCGTGATGGAGTCCTTTCTGAGGATGAAAGACGCCTCACTCTGGGGCGCAGTGAGCCGGCGACCAGGAGGCCTGGTCCTGCAAGCATGATAAAAGCAAAGTCCTCAGAACCACCGCAACGTTCAAAGTCATCTCTGCCGAGTTCTTACGCGCTTTTCGAACAACCACTAGCATCATCTGCAAAAGATAAAACATTAGCCATTGACCAACAGCAACCAACCAACAACAATCAACCATTAAGCATCACTAATTCAATAAACCTAATCATATTCCATCATTATCAAGTAAATTCCTCATCAACAATCAATGATCAACATACGATCAACCAAGATCATTGAGCAGCAACCATCGATCAACAAATGTCCTTCTCCCAAGATATCACACTCCCAGCAGGGTGGCAACCATCCAGGTCCTGCAGGATGAAGGCCGCCCCTGGGGCGCACTGAGCCGGCGACCAGCAGCCCTGGTCCTGCAAGCATGATATGAAAGAGCGTGTGAAAAATGTACACACAAACAACCCTGGCTCCTAAGAAAAAATGTCGGTACTTATGTTCGCGCATACATACATACATATATATATTTAAAATAGAGAGAGATTTTTTTATAAATAGATAACAATATCTTATTTTTAAAAATGAAAAAATTTAAATATATATCTATATATATATATATATGTATATTTTAAAAAATGTGTATATATATATATATGTATATAGATCAAAGTTCAAAAGAAATAGAAAATATTGAAATAAATATATAAATACATTTTTTTGTTTCAAAATGAAAAAGTCAATCGCTTCATCTATATTTATTTTTGGATATTGAACTCTTTACGTCGGTACTAACCGTTGCCAGCGTATGTTCAAATTAATTACAAGTAGAAATCAATTTACATTTGCATTTCTATACGTAAACAAAAAATTGCAAGAACAAATTACGACACGATGGCGGTAACTGGATGCCTTCCTTCTTAAATGAAAGTTCCCTGGCTGACCCCCATGTTTCCAGCTCATGCCCTACTGGCTCAAAATAACCTGCGACGCAGCATCCAGGCTTGACATTGATGGGGAGGTCGTCAATCGTTCAGCGGTCTTGATGCTCCTCCGCCCAAAATTTTTTCAGTTTGTCATCAACGCATTAATGTTGACAATGGGAGCTTGCAAGAACGAAATGACGATTAAACAACGGCTTTTGTTTACTTGCACGGCCCATGGGCCCTGAGCGAATTAACTTCAAGGTATGGGTCTGCGTTTTGGTCAACATAATTTCCATGTTGGAAAGCCTGGCAAATTGCAAGTAACGCTCACAAGGAACATCAGGAGAAAACCGCCGGGGAGATTCGAGAATCTTGGAAGATGTCTTGGAAAAGCCATTGGCTGGAATGTTGCAAGAACATTGCGAGAAAACCGCCGGGAAGATCCAAGAATCTTGGAAGATGCCTTGGAAGAGCCATTGGCTCGAGCGTTGAAAAAACATTAGGAGAAGTCCAGCGGACTCTTCTGCTACTGAAGGATCGACGAGCACTACCGGCACGCCGCCGTGGAGAACCGCCGGGAAGATTCAAGAATCTTGGAGGATGTCTTGGAAAAGCCATTGGCTTGAGTGTTGAAAGAACATCAGGAGAAAACCGCCGGGAAGATTCGAGAACCTTGGAACATGTCTGGGAGACGCCATTGGCTTGAGCGCTGAAAGAGCATTAGGAGAAAACCGTCGGGAAGATTCAAGAATCTTGGAAGATGTCTTGGAAAAGCCATTGGCTCCAGTGTTGAAAGAACATTAGGAGAAAACGGTCGGGAAGATTCAAGAATCTTGGAAGATGTCTTGGAAAAGCCATTGGCTCCAGTGTTGAAAGAACATTAGGAGAAAACGGTCGGGAAGATTCAAGAATCTTGGAAGATGTTTTGGAAAAGCCATTGGCTTGAGCGTTGAAAGAACATTAAGCAAAAAAACGCCGGGAAGATTCAAGAATCTTGGAAGATGCCTTGGAAAAGCCATTGGCTTGAGTGTTGAAAGAACATTAAGGGAAAACCGCTGGAAAGATTCGAGAATCTTCGAAGATGCGTTGGAAAAGCCATTGGCTTGAGCGCTGAAAGAACATCAAGAGAAATGTCGGAAGATTCAAGAATTTGGAAGATGTCTTGGACAAGCCATTGGCTTGAGTGTTGAAAGAACATTCAGGGAAAACCGCCGGGAAGATTCAAGAATCTTGGAAGATGTCTAAGAAAAGCCATTGGCCCGAGTGTTGAAAAAACATGACGAGAAAACCGCCGGGAAAATTCAAGAATCTTGGAAGATGCCTTGGAAAAGCCATTGGCTTGAACGTGAAGAAAATCGCCGGGAAGATTCAAGAATCTTGGAAGATGTCTCGGAAAAGCCCGTGGCTTGAGTGTTGGCTGAAAGAACATGAGGAGAAAACTGCCGGGGAGATTCAAGAATCTTGGAAGATGCTTGGAAAAGCCATTGGCTTGAGTGTTGAAAGAACATTCAGGGAAAACCGTTGGGAAGATTCAAGAATCTTGGAAGATGTCTGGAAAAGCCATTGGCTTGAGTGTTGAAAGAACATTAAGGGAAAACCGCTGGGAAGATTCAAGAATCTTGGAAGATGTCTTGGAAAAGCCATTGGCTTGAGTGTTGAAAGAACATTCAGGGAAAACCGTTGGGAAGATTCAAGAATCTTGGAAGATGTCTGGAAAAGCCATTGGCTTGAGTGTTGAAAGAACATTCAGGGAAAACCGTTGGGAAGATTCAAGAATCTTGGAAGATGTCTGGAAAAGCCATTGGCTTGAGTGTTGAAAGAACATTCAGGGAAAACCGTTGGGAAGATTCAAGAATCTTGGAAGATGTCTGGAAAAGCCATTGGCTTGAGTGTTGAAAGAACATTCAGGGAAAACCGTTGGGAAGATTCAAGAATCTTGGAAGACGTCTTGGAAAAGCCACTGGCTTGAGCACTGAAAGAACATTAGGAGAAAACCGCCGGGAAGATTCAAGAATCTTGGAAGACGTCTTGGAAAAGCCACTGGCTTGAGCACTGAAAGAACATTAGGAGAAAACCGCTGGGAATATTCGAGAATCTTCGAAGATGTCTCGGAAAAGCCATTGGTTTGAATGTTGAAAGAACATTAGGAGAAACCCGCCGGGAAGATTCGAGAACCTTGGAAAATGTCTGGAAGAAGCCATTGGCTTGAGCGCTGAAAAAACATTAGGAGAAAACCGTCCGGAAGATTCAAGAATCTTGGAAGATGTCTTGGAAAAGCCATTGGCTTGATTGTTGAAAGAACATTAGGAGAAAACCGTCGGGAAGATTCAAGAATCTTGGAGGATGTTTTGGAAGAGCCATTGGCTTGAGCGTTGAAAGAACATGCGGAGAAAACCGCCGGGAAGATTCAAGAATCTGGGAGGATGCCTTGGAAAAGCCATTGGCTTGAGTGTTGAAAGAGCATTAGGAGAAAACCGTCGGGGAGATTCAAGAATCTTGGAAGATGTCTTGGAAAAGCCATTGGCTTGAGTGTTGAAAGAACATTAAGCAAAAAAACGCCGGGAAGATTCAAGAATCTTGGAAGATGTCTTGGGAAAGCCATTGGCATGAGTGTTGAAAGAACATTCAGGGAAACCCGCCCGGAAGATTCAAGAATTTGGAAGATGTCTTCGACAAGCCATTGGCTTGAGTGTTGAAAGAACATTCAGGGAAAACGGTCGGGAAGAGTCAAGAATTTGGAAGATGTCTTGGAAAAGCCATTGGCTTGAGTGTTGAAAAAGCATTAGGAGAAAACCGTCGGGGAGATTCAAGAATCTTGGAAGATGTCTGGAAAAGCCATTGGCTTGAACGTGAAGAAAACCGCCGGGAAGATTCAAGAATCTTGGAAGACGTCTTGGAAAAGCCAGTGGCATGAGTGTTGAAAGAACATTAGGAGAAAACCGCCTGGAAGATTCAAGAATTTGGAAGATGCCTTGGAAAAGCCACTGGCTTGAGTGTTGAAAGAACATTAAGGGAAAACCGCCGGGAAGATTCAATAATCTTGGAAGATGTCTTGGAAAAGCCACTGGCTTGAGCGCTGAAAGAACATTAGGACAAAAATCTTGGAAGATGTCTTGGAAAAGCCATTGGCTTGAGTGTTGAAAGAACATTAAGGGAAAACCGCCGGGAAGATTCAAGAATCTTGGAAGATGTCTTGAAAGAGCCAATGGCTTGAGTGCTGAAAGTACATTAAGAGAAAAACGCCAGGAAGATTCAAGAATCTTGGAAGATGTCTTGGAAAAGCCTTTGGCTTGAGTGCTGGAAAAACGTGAAGGGAAAACCGCCCGGAAGAGTCAAGAATCTTGGAAGACGTCTTGGAAAAGCCAATGGCTTGAATGTTCAAAAAAAAATAAGGAGAAAACAGCCGGGAAGATTCAAGAATCTTGGAAGATGTCTTTGAAAAGCCATTGGCTTGAGTGTTGAATGTTTAAAACCATAAGTTTTTCGACGTTTTGGGCTCGGGGGACGGAAAAAACATCCGGAAAATCGGCAACCTGTGCTCAACATGAGCCAACGTCGTGCCAAGACGCCGCAAGATGCCCCAAGATGGTCAACATGGATCCCAACATATGTTGGGCTCAAAAAGGGCGTTGTTTGATCAATGTTTTGTCGCTGCGGTGAAAGAAAACGTGGTAAAACACGGGGTTTTGGCACATGGCTGCTTTCACCGCATGTTGCGGTACGTGTGGAAAACCTCGCAAATAGCTATGTTTTTGCCTGGGAGCGTGCAAAAACATCGCAAATACCATGGTTTTTGCTCTAACGCCCCAAAAACTATGCAAAGACCGTGGTTTTTGGCACGTCGCTCACAAAAACCCTAATATTTACGTAGTTTTTTTGTTGCAACGTGCGAAAAACTATGCGAAAACCATGGCTTGGGCGACTTTCTAAGGAAAAAAGAAGGCTCCGGACAACAACAACAACAACAACAACAACAACAACAACAACAACAACAACAACAACAACAACAACAACAACAACCGCAACCGCAACCGCAACCGCAACCGCAACCACAACCACAAGCACAAGCACAAGCACAAGCACAAGCACAAGCACAAGCACAACAACAGAACAAGAACGAGAACGAGAACAAGAACTGGAACCAGAACCTGAACTGCAACCAGAACGAGCACGAGAACGAGAACGATGGTCCTCTTAGGAAGGGAAATAACACCCTTACTATTTCCCCTTCGGCGACGGCAATGGCAACGGCAATGACCACGGCAACGGCAAAGATATTGACAGGAGGCAGCTCGAGTGGTGGAAGACTGCAGGGTTCAAGCCATGCTTAACAGGTCTCGTACCTTGAACGTCAAGGTCAAATTCATCCTAGCGTTTATGGCAGGTGATTATTATACCCTTTGACTCAACCAGACTTCCAAGCTTTAGTCAAAACATTTAATGCAGTCATGTTTGGTGCCTTAGGGTTGTTTGATGTTGTTTGCTCCTTGGGGTTTAGTGATGCTTGGTTTTCGATGAAAATTCTCGGATTCATCTGCTTGGATCTTCTGCTGGTGATATCATGGGTGCATCATTTCCTTCGGCCTGTGGGACTTCAAAGATCTTGTGCCCCACCAAACCTGAGTCCTCCACTGGAAGCAGCGCCTGCCATCAGCGCGCCACAGATGCGTCCATAGCTCCAAAGCAACTGGGACAAAAAAATGATGATGTTTGATCAACCTCCAACCAGTCATGGAGATACCTTCATTTGGGGAGACACCTCTGTGATAAATGCAGGTGTATCACAAAATGAGTCATCACTAAACTGAATGGGACAAAATGTGGGATCCACCTAGAAATTCTTGATGGTAAAACCCGACCTCCAGTTTCAACATTGCCAACCCATGAGGCTCTGGCAACGTCATCCAACAAGCTACTGATGTTTCTAAGTGAGCCATAGTTTGGTATCCAACAGCAGAGCTTCATAAATCGAAAGTCACCCTATAGGTAGCAGTGCTTCATCCCATCTTCCGTAGCACCTCCTTGGTACAGAGCTCGAACAACTCATCATTGGCCTGGCACGTGGCCAAGATCTTTGGGGTAGTGATGTAGTGATGAGCCGAGGGAATCATGGCTAAATCCATGGTTGATGACGGTCATGGATGAACATGGTGGATTCAGGTTGGAAGGCTGCGACCGGATTCACAAATATGAAAATTAAACAATCAAGATCGCTATCAATGGTCATTAGATGGTTAACAACTCTGGTTGGTCATTGGTTATAAGTTATATATCATAACCCTGGCCATTGCTGGTTAACAACCGTGCTTGTTGATGGCAAAATCTTGGAACATCAGTTCCCATCATTCACCAGGGATCTTCAGCCTGCCTCTTCTAGCTCCTGCAGGGCCACCAGCATGGCCTTGGCGAAACATCTTCGCGCCTTGGTTGCGGCAGTCCAGCTGATGAGTCATGCTACCAGTAGGGGCACAACAAATTGTGGTGAGTGGTGAGTAGATGTGGTTGGCAGTACCTGTCTGTTTCAAGAAATTTGGTTTAACAAATTTGTAGCTGAATGTTTGACAAACCAGGCTGTTGAATTTGTTGGAGATTGGCCTTGGTAGCAACATATATTTGTATACGAGTATACTTGCCCGTTCATGCTACGATTGAACCTAAGAGATGAATCACCAGCAGCAGCAGCAGCAGCAGCAGCAGCAGCACCACCACCACCACCAACAACAACAACAAGAAGAACAAGAACAAGAGACGCCCATCAACTGCACGGCAAGCCTTCCAACATCTTCCAACGACCTGCAACGACCTCCTTGGGACGTCCCGTTGGAGCTCAGCTTCGAATCAGCTGGGGTCTCAGCTGTCGGAAGCGGTCGGAACTCGTCGAGGAGCTTGTCGTGAAAGATGTCCAGCAGCGAGGATTGCACCTGGCCCAGGGGGCTGGTGAAGAATGGGTAGAATGGCTAGTGGATATGGGGTGGATATGCTTATATCATAATTATGACGGTTTGGTTATGATATATGAACCTGCTCGGTTGCACTGGGTCAATGTTATCTAAAACAAGTTGGTTTAGAAATTCATCATGGTTTTCGCAAGTTGGTGGTGGTGGAAATTTAAATCTAATACTTGCACTTGTTGATGAATTGGTTCCGAATGGTTCGTGCTTGTTAAACCAGTGGCTAGCTGGTTCAGAGGTGCTGAACGAATGGCTAACATGAGAGATAATAATGGTTGGAAATTGATGATCAACTGCAACAGCCACCATTTTCATGGGTTGATTGTCAATATGATGGTTGGCAGTGGCTCATAGTGGTTAGCATAGTGGCTCATCCTAGATAATGAAATAGTCAATAATGGTTCCATGGTTCCTACACTGATAGCTGAATATATGTAGTTGTTCAGTTATGGTTGATCACGGGCTCTGATGATCAACTATAGCAATCAATGATGAGTCTGGATCAAAACCTCATCAAAGATTGGGGTGAAGATCCCACAGAGATGATTCTGTTCAATTTGGGGGGAAGTGAACTAGGCTGGTTTCCCAACATCGAAAAGTTCAACCACTTTCGGCTTCTCACAACTTCGGGAAACTCCCTGTCCCCCCTTGCAGGAGCCTCTTCAAGATCTCCTGGGAAGTGCGGTCACCAGGAAAGATACATTTCTTAGTTTCGATCAAGTCATTTGGAGTATCAAACTTTCAGAGAATCAGTGCTGCTCAAGTCTTGCTGGTTGGCGAATCACTTTGCTGTCAAAGAGATGGTCGTGTACACTGTTGGCCTCATGATGGTTGATCAATCGTGGTTGATGTGAATTGCATATTCTGCTTCTACATGTATACATGAAAACTATGTTGTCACAGTAGTCAACTCCTTCGTGGCTTGCCTGAAAATTTTCCCAGCCAAAGAGCTGATATTCCAATCCCAACTAACCAATGAACGGACCCACCAAATAATCGACAAGCAAACAGGCACATGGTAATCTACTTCAAGCCAAACAGTTACTTGGCTGCAGGTGCCCCTGAACCCATTCCCCTCAAATGGCCAAATACCTTTGTTGGGCTTTGAGATGTTCACCTACCCCTTTCTTCGATGATTTGGTCACATTTCACTGAGAAATTCACCGAGGCCTATGCCTTGATGTCCCATCAAGCGCGGTGGCTCACAGGCGCGCCTTGGGCCAGCACGTCCCTCAGAAGCTGCTGATAGAGTTTGGCATCACGGACTCCTGTGGCGGGAGCAAGTCACAGACAGAAGTTGGTCATTGAAATTAGTAAGCAGAATATGATATATATATATATACATATATATATATATATTATATTATATTATAGAATATAGCAGAAGCGTAGGTTGCAAATGATCGCAAATGACCACACTGCAATGATCAACTCATATGATTTTAAAAATTCGAATCAGACATGCTAGTGCAGGTCGTTAAGTCTGGCAGCCAATTTACAATCAACAGCTGGTGGTTTTGGTCCAAAAATGCCGGTCTTGGCCGAGCCTTCTCGCTGAAGCTGTCGCAATGAACTGACCGAAGGCAGCATGCTGCTTTGCTGCGGATTTCATCGCTGGATTCCAAGGATTTCCAATGTCTTTGCCAACCAATGCAAGCAGCCCACTGATCCAACTTGTACACTGCTTGTAGTACAGCGTGTTTAAGGGGCACTACCACGCAACCGCAAATAACATGCTTCAAAAGGAAGGTGATGACTCTGGAAGAAGATCTGATTGCTAAACCTCCATGTCTTGCTGCCTTCATTGATTCCGCTGGAGCCAAGGTGACAATTTGCTGTGAAAATTTGGCCGCAGTCAAGCCACATGGATCAGACTGAAAGGAGTGCAGTCAAATTCAAATGTCACTGAGCCAGCTCGACATCATCGTCGGCATCACACGAGGCCTTGCAGCGTCTGCTTGGGAAACGTTTGAAAAGCTGCAGGAATCGTGGTGCTGCAACCACTACCACCACTGAGACGCTATAGGACCACCAGCAGCACCACGAGGCACAAACATCACCACGTCGTCATCATTCCTTCATCATTCTTCAAACCAACCCTTTAAGACATCACCAGGCCCCCAATTTTCAGGAGGTTGAGCCCAGAGGGAAGCGATATCACAGGCATACGGCCCACCAAGCCGCAAATCACCAAAATTCGCTGCCATTCCATGTTGGGATTCAACCTGCGTTGATCTTGTACAACCATATGAGACCCTTGTTGTTCCAACGATTCCATGGTTTACATGATTCTACAATGATAATTGTTTATTCAATTATGTATAGCTTAACATGGAATTCAAATCATTCATGGTTATTCAACCGCCATTTAACTGTTTATTTCCATATATTTCAACTGCGATTTATCTCCATATATTCCAACCATCATCTTCCCAGGTTGGACCAACCGGATCCAACAGGACTTTTGCTTGGAGCTCGGACGTGATCATTAGCCAGGCCATCATCACTTGCACCAAGGTCTCTCCCTGCAAGCAGCAAATGATGAGCATCAATAAGTACAACTGTACCTCCAAACGTTCTTAGGAAGTGTCTTCAATGATTGGAGGATCATAGATTTGGAGGAGTTTTGGAAATCCAAGTAACTTGAGTTACATCAAGCAACTGATACTCAAGTGCACGAAGTTTCTACCCTAAAGTTGCCTGCAAGCCGCAGTCACTATGGTGGAGCCGGTCGTTTAAATCCTGACACATGCGGTTGCTTTTGCTGTCACCGGTGTTTTCAAACAACTGCCGTCGTTGATCACCCGAGCATCCCCAAAGAAGTGACCATCCAAACAAACTGTGTCCAGAAACCCTTCTAAGCCAAGCCACTGGTTTGAAAACGCTTGAAAAGATCAACACTTGTCAATGAATGCGTGGAAACCAGCATCCCAGCTGCTCCTCTCGATTGGTGTTATCAAACTTTTGAAGGTTTGCAGCCAACTCCTGAAACAGGCAGAACAGAACGATGGCTTGATGGCTTGATCTTACAAAAAATCAAGACCTGGAAATGCATGTGGATCCTTCCATTGGTCCGCTATGGGTACAACTCTCATCACCTTTCCATGTTGGAAAATCATTGGACACCTGCCAAGCTGGACGGTGATATCATCATGGTCTGATCGCAAACGCATCCCTCCTCGCAAGAAAACGTCAAGGGAGGAAGGCCTCAGTGACAAATCGCTGTAGTTCGACTTGCTCTAAACACTTGTTTGCAGAAGTTTACTCAATGAGGTTGACTCCTATCGGTTGCCATTGAGGTACAGCCAGAATCTGCTACACAAACGAATACTCAGCTTATCCCAGCTTTGGATTGGGCTCCTGTTATTCAGCATGTTCCGTGCACTCAGTTTGTGGGGTGATGCAAACGCCAAGCTCGCAACCAATGAGTACCACATAGATGAAATACAGCGCCAAGATGGGAAAGTACAGAAGTGTCCTGTGAACAAAAGCAGAACAGTTCAGATATTCTGACTTTGAGCCCTGCTCTTCTTCGGCGGTCCTGGATTCCCTTATGGTGCGTGCCAACGGGAAAAGAGCTCCCAGCAAGAAGAGAAACTGCAAATTGATCAAAAAAGTTGAGTTGACAAAGCCTTGACTTCTGAAATCGGAAGCCTTCAGCAGAATGGAGGATTTTGCACTTGGCACATTGGAAGTCACAAGATATGCCTCGACGAGCCGCCACTTGATCTTGAAGCGGACGTCAGCCTCCTTTCGGGTGAGCAAGTCTTGTAGGAACCTGAGGTGTGGTACAACCATGATCCAAGCTGGTCAACCAGGTCCAACTAGCGATCAACCAACCATCATGCCGAGGTTCAACACCCTTGGGATGAACCTATGGCCATCTCCACCACATAGAGCTGGATTCCCCCAGTGCTGAGGATGTGGCTCGAAAAGGCGCAGACAAACCCAGCAGCAATTCCTGAGATCAGTTTGATGCGCAGCACCTGGTGAAGCTACCTAGGTACACCTCAAAAACTCCAAAGATCCCCAAAGGTTGGGGAGCTTTTCACACCAAAGAACAAGCAAAATACGCAAATAAAACAATCGAGAACATCTTTTGTTGCAAATTCTGTGAAGTTTTTTTTTGGGAATTTCAGTCATAGGAGTGCAACAGCGACGTCTTTCGGTGTCTGAGCAAGGAACAAAGTCATCAGAGTTCCTGCCTAAGTTGCTGCTTCCCAGCCCCAGCTGCAGCAGCTTCCCTGCGCTTCGTTGATATCTTGGTGTCCATTGGAACACCGTTGGAACACCCGGTGGGATGAACCACATTGAACCGGTCATTGAACCACCTGAAGCTTCTGAGTGTCCAACACCCTCGCAAATATTCAGGTCCCAGGCCACATTCTTGCACCTGCGAAAGCATGCGCACCAGCACAAAGTCAGTACTGTTTTCACAATGTACTGCCAGGCAATGCTCATTATGCTTCAGTTGCAAAGATCAGCTTCTGCTTTATGTCATAGCTACATGTTGGTTTCAGCAAGGTTCCCGGCTTCTCGAACTCTTCCGGTGGCATAGAAGGCCCTTCCTGCCGACTCCCCTCACGGCCCAATTCATGTCGCAGTGGTCATACAGTGTAGTGGTGCGAGTGTAGAAACAGTTGAAGTGTCGCTATTATGAAACTGTGTCAGTCGTTCTGTTTGAAATTCTTAGACTTCGATTCCTTCCCAATGATCGACACAAGTTAAGGATGTCCAGGCCAACAAGAAATAGGAGTTTGTCGCTTAGTTTACCAGCAAAAAAACTGCAAGCTTTGCTGATGGTTGCCAAACACTTGGCTCCTCTTCGTCCAGACCTTGTGACACCTTGACACCAGGGCTGAAGGGGATCCAACATTCTCAAGCTGACGTGCGGTATGTTTTCGAGAAGCACCAAACACCGGAAGCTGTCAAAGCCTTTTCTTGATAAAGTTTACTCTCGGAAGCTTGAGTTCAACGAAGGCAACAGAATCAATTGTAAACAGAATACCTTGTGGGGCAGTTCAGTTCCAAAAGGCTAATGAACTTGCGGCCTTTGACAAACCCGAAAACGGCGAGGCATGTTGGACTGGGGTCTTCACGCTGTTGCCCCTTTGGAGCAGTCGCATAGCATAGCTGACTTCTCGATCGCGATCTGGCGGATGGGAAGGCTACTTGCTTCTGTGTAAACACATGTGCATGTGTAGATGCGAACAGATATAAACACATGTTAAAATATATGTACTCATATGCACACATAGATGAACATACACGGATGCACATGGTCCATAATAAGTACAGAACATGCATATCTGAAAAAAATATCCACAGCTTTGTTCTTACACAAACAGCACCACTTGCAAGGGGGGGAAGTTCACGTCTGACTCCTTGAAGACTGCGCAACATGTGGCATCTGTATCCACAAGCAGAATAGCCATCCACAACGGAACCAGTAGCGCCGCAGTGGGAGCGTGATCTCACTGCCTTCGGCATGTTGCGACCGACTCGCAAGCTTATTGAGGTGATGCAGAGTGGCTCGCATGAGAAAGTGCGGCCTCAGCGGGTGAGACACCGATTAAGGAGTCAAAGAGAGGCCATTTGGGTTTGTCCATGGTGGTGCCTCCAAACTGGTGGCTCATTTGGGGAGATACCATTTATTACTGGTTTATTGGAACTGAAGTTTATCCTTTGGGGAGATACCACTCCTGATGGACATGCAACTGGAGTGAAGGCTGACTGTTGGAAGCGATGTTGTGAGGTACTTCTCTCAAATGCTCAAGAATATCACTGAGGGCCACAGCGGGCAACTTTGGCCCAGCCAGGGTGGATATGATCCATGAAACTATCCTTCCACAGTGCTGATCTCACTGGGGTTCATCATCGATGACTCAAGGCAAGGCAATAGGATGCAATACGCGAGTTCAGTTCTGATCAGTTCTACGAGAGTTCTGTTGGGCATGCTCAGTGCGCTCTGATCTGAACACCGAACTTACGTAATTTCTTAGTATCAAAGAGACAGAGTTTTGGGTTTTGATAGCATGGCTGGGTTTTGAGAAGCTCTAACCTTCATTGCACCATGTCCTATTTCCTCTCGAGCCAACAGTGGTAGGGCCGGGCAAATCCAAGCAAAAGAGACGGAAAATCCACCATGTTCAAAAGCATCATCTATGATCTGCTTATGATCTGCTTATGATCTGCCTGAATCTGAGTGGTGGATGCTATGATGTCATGGTGGATGTTCCACTGACGTCGCTGATCACTCAGAAGCTTTTCCACAGCACCGCGATGCGGTGGCGAACCGCCGACCTGTGTGCTGTACAGTGCAGGTACAGCGTGAACCGCCAAACCGCAAGCCTCGGCTGCGCCTGTTGGACATCCCACATGAGGTAAGCCAAACACAAAAAACGGTTGACGATAGCCTGTATCGTAACCTAGTCGGAGTATGCTTCATAGGATTATTATGAATCAAAACCTTGAAAATGACACGCTTGAAGCAACCCACCCTTGTCAATGTTGTCAAGCTTCAAGTGGGTGCGTCCCTGTGCGAGGCTACGTCAGCTGCTGAAAAATGAAGCCGATGCAACACAGCAGGACAACCATCAAGACCTCGGCAGCGTCACGACACGCTCCCAAGCTGCTACCGATACCACAGATCTGCCGCAACCGATGCAACCGCTGAGTCTGCCGCGACTTGGCAGCAGCAACTCGTGTTTCGCTCGTATCGCATCACATCGCTGACACGCCTTGGAGCGCTTGGAGCAACAGTTCTATCGGTGCACCGGCCATGGGCTGCCATCATGTGCCATCCAAGAAGCTTGTTCAGCTGCTGCATATCTCCTTCAGTCTTGTCCACCTCTGCCGTCAATGCCTGCGCAGCTCTTGAACCTCTTGTTTCAGAAGCAAGTTGGCTAGAATCGCTACAAGTGCAGTTGGCTTTTGACCCATGCTGATACCTGGAGGGACCCGAAGCATCCAAAAGTGGAAGCATATCAAGGGAACTAACGACGTTGAGTTTTGAACCGTTGTGATGGGACGACGCCTCGATGCCAATCCCAAATTAGCTGTTTCATCAAGAACCGGTGGGGTACTTTCAGAAAGTTGTTCCACATTGAAACAAATGCCCTGCTGAGAATCATAAAGTCTTTGTTGGCATGTTATCAATTGTTTGCTATCAACGAGCTGTTTGACCACAATTAGCCAAACATAAGTGAAACAACCACTGCCAACTCAATGTAACAATGCGGTATATACGTCAGTCAGCTATGTTATATCTATTGCTTCTCTTATCAATGTAACAATCTTTGGGTTAATCATAAGCATTCTCAACCACTACTAGTCATTAATACCTACACAGAACACCGGCAAAAGTACATTATTTAGTGTGAATATTTGGGGGGTTACAGTGGTTGCCCCGGGTTTATATTTGAGGTATAATGGTACCCATTGATGGACTACTTGACCATATTCGACCATATTCATGAACACCATTTACATTTACCACACATGTTCACTCCATTGACCAAATCCCATGCTATAAAAACGAATCCGTTTTCCATTCCTTGGATTTTTTGCTCATATATGCTACCCTAATATGTATCCCATCAATCCAAACATAAATCTCAGAAATGACCCATATGTAATCCCTCTGTGGTGTATCCATTCTGTCCATTCTTGGGTGATGCTCCACCGGTTGGGCGCTGCGCCAGCGCGCGCCTCCGCTCTGAGCCGATGCCGCTCCGCGGTTTGGCCAATCTGCCGCGCCAAGGGGTCCAAGCGACCCAAGGCTTGACCCACCTGGAGGGCACCGGTAGGGCACCGGTGACCCATGGGCAGCTCCATTGAGGCACATGATAGCCAGCTATTTAACCATCATTAATCAGCTATTAAACCAACATTAATCATTAAACCATCATTGGCTTCAGGGTATGGCTTTTGGACAAACTGATTTCAGTCTTTGGCATTGAAGCCATGTCCCATTGGTTTGTTCAGCTCACAGCAGGCATTGCTTCTATCATAGGAGGTCAAGGATCCCCATGACTTGGGTCTCCCTCCACCGGACAAAGGTGGCAATCAAACTTCCACCCTCGGCGATGGATGATTGAATTTGATTGACCTCTTCCGAATTGTGAGCTTCCATATGATTTATCATCCAAAAAAGTGAACCGCAGCTAAAGTGAGCTCAAAGATTCTCTATGTCCTGCATGACTCTAACATTTCCCTTTTATGGCCAGCTGTTAAAGGGGAACTGTGATCCCCCGCGGCAGCCCGTTGCCGCGATGCTGGGCCTCACTGAGCTGCTTCTCGATATCTTCGTCGCGACGCTTCATCGCAGCCAAGGCGTCTTCCTCCTGAGCCACGGGGAGACGCCACAGATGCGACATGGTCGGAGTCCACCGAGCCACAGCAGGGATCACGGGGCAGGGATCACTATAGCAATGATCCCAACACTTGGACTAACTGGTCTCGGGAGGTTCACCTCATTCGTCACATGATCGAAAATTGAACTTTCCATAGATGTCATGTTCTATTCTCAACTAGATGTCATTTGAGATTCCAGTTGAACTGATGAACCAATGATCCTGATTTTGCGAGACATCTCATACACCAGACCACGGAAGCAGGTCCATTTGTTGACAGCAGACACATCTATAAAAGATTCGCCCAGCCCGAAAGTCACCACTAAAGTCACCACCGTGCAGATTCCCTGCTCTCCTGCGCTGTAAGGTCTCGCCGCGCATCCTGCAGCGAAGCAACTGCATCACTTAGGGGCTGCTGACTCCCTGCGTTGGATCGTTGGAATGTCACCCCTGGGTGGTGCTCCCACAACCAACTGTCATCCTCAAAGACCGCGGTAGTGCTGTTTGTCCAAAGTGTTTGCTTGGTCTCAATATATTGTGTTTAACATTGTTTAACTAACTTGCCGTTGTTGTTCATCATCATCATCATCATCATCATCATCATCATCATCATCATCATCATCATCATCATCATCATTTACAAATCATCACAGACTTCAATGTCCCTCTGCATCCTCTGCATCCAATGAGAGTTGTCAGTTGAGCCCTCGGCATCCCCCTGGAGGTCCCGGCCTCTGGACTGGCTCGTCCCAGCTCACGCAGGTTGCCATTGGCCCGTCCAAAGAGGTTGGCCGCAGGCGATGCCGCGGTCTCCTACCACGACGGAGAAACATCACACCCGTTGGGAATTTCACAACTGGTGGGTTCTCGAGCCAGTTTGGGGTATACGAAAATGGTTGGTTTATTACTCACAATGATTTTCATCAATGGATGATTTGGGGAATCCACTATTTTGAGAAACCACCAACTGATTCTGGGAATTTCTGGGACCCACCCTGGCCTCAATGGCCTGACCGCTGAGGAACAGCTCGTTGAGTTCATCCACGTGTCGTTTCAAGATCCGGATGTCCTTCAGCATGGACGAACCAAAGCGTATCCGTGAAGCCACGGAAGTCAATACCCAGGGGCAAGTGTTTATACACTGCGTGGCTACTTGCAGTGGTCATAGAGAGTCTCTTGGTGGCTCCACAGAACACATGCCATGGATTGAAACACGTTGAAACCAGTAGCTCGCACATCAGTGTGATTGAAAATTGGAAAAGGTCGATTTTGATCATTGCAACGTGACAGATGAAAATCCGAAGGTGATCCCAGTGGTGATCTCCATCTGCTTCAGCTGATTCTTCCAACAGGACTGCCACAGCGGGATCTCCTGATAGCGGGCTTGAAGTTCGTCCTTCCGGACCTTCGCACCTCGCTGGTTTTGGGCCTCATGCTGCTGCTGGTGGAAGTGTGGCTGGGGAGGGGATAAGGACATTCCCATGATCACCCTTGATGATTAACTACAAACACCTACACGATGATCAACAACGAATGTATGAGTCAAGTCGCAGATTCTCTAAGCAAGGATATGCTGTGAAGGGAACATCCAACATCGTTTTGACAGTCCCGTAACCGATATCGAAAACAAAGAGCATGGCGTATCTAGAGAAAATATTTCATTTTGCATGTAAGTTTTGTGTAGATGATATTCTTTGCACCTTTTGATGAGTTGAATTACGGTGCTTCCAGGGAAAAAACTCTGATTTGGGTCTATAAGTGGAACCGTCTTTGTCTTTCCCCATGGGAAACCAATAACCAATGCAGCCCTATGGAGCCCTGCTGCGGAGCCCAACCATCCAACCCTTTGTACTTCAAATTGGTCGTGATTAAAGTAGATGTCCTGAGTCAGAGACCTTTTTGTTGAGTGCTTGCAGCTTTGGCAGAGCATGCCTCCCAAGCACTCATCAAAGTCTGCATCTTCATCTTGTACAAGCATAGTATGTCTTGTACGATCATGTGCTGCATAGTATGCTGCATAGTATGCACAAAGCCCAAAGAATTGCGTCAAGGTCGAGGCGTGTCCGACAAGTTGTCAGCGCAGGTCAGTGCAACCACTGCGCCTTAGCTCTTCCAAGGCTTGTCGAACCGAGTGGCCCTTTTGGATCGTTTCCTGGCACAGGATATAACACGGATGACCTTTGGAAGTGAATGGTTTACGAATCATCAGCAAAGACGAAAGTGGTGATGATGGTGACTTCAAGTGTCTTACACCCACTTAGCTATGACCCAAACTGTGGGCCCTGTCTTTCAGACTGCCCAGCTAGATGGGGGGTTGGTCGAATTGTGATGACAAAATTGTGCTCCATCATTCATAAGATTCCATAAGTATGGAATACTTCCATTAGACATCCACAACCATTCACAACCATCCATTTGACCAGGAAGTTCAACCAACCTCCAACAGCGCAACTCAGCGAAACCCAGGGCCCGGGTCCCGCGCGTGGCCTTGCAATTGCCACGTTTGTTGAGGAGTTTCTGCCGCTCGTGGATGTCTTTCCGCGCCTCCTCCAGGAGTACATAGACCTCACAGCTCAACGAGGCCACAGATGCCACAGATCTAAGACATGGCTAAGGGCTTGGAGAATGGGAATCCACATAACACTCATAAAAATCAAATATCTGTTGGGTTTTATGTTATCAAAGAATTTGCAAATGCAGAACCATGCTGTGTTTGATTCAAGGATTCTCGGGAATGATTGTGAGAATTCGGCAGCAGAACGACGCGACCATGGCTCCAACACGGGCACCCCCAATTACTCAGGGTCAAACTCGCTGCTTCAAGCGCAGAAATTCATCTTTTGGCTGATCCTGAAGCCACTTCTGCTGTTTCCTTATTCCTCCAGTCTCTTGTGGCAACTTTCAAAGCCACTTTGCATCAGCGATTTGTAGTCCCAATGTGGTGTGACTCCAGGTTCAAACAAGAACATATCAGTGAAACAGAATCAAGTGTAGGTCGCTTGTTGACTAATTCATGCAACTGGTAGATCCAGATGAATGAATCCAGCAGCTCATAAACCGCCACTAGTTTGGCTGTTGATTCTGTCAAAACTGAGTGGTTTTAATTCAGAGCTGGATCTCCCAGTATCCATCATTGGTAGCCACAAGCATCACTTACCCTGGAAACTGCAGGGATCTCCCATGAATGACATCCACCGCTGCGATGCTACCGCTGCGCCGCTGTGCCGCTGCGCCGCTGCGCCGCTGCGTCCTCCTTCTTCTTCTCTCCACAGGCCTCTGCGATGGCCTCCAAACGCCTCAGTGAGCTGGGACCTGCGGCTGGTGTCGAACACCAGACTTTGCCAATAGAACTAATCTCACAATAAGTAGATCCATGTATAGATCTAGATCCAATAGGAACTAATAGAATCTAATAGAATCTAATAGAATCTTACAATATCTCACAATCGTGGATCTATATCTAGATCTACTTCTAAAAAGAGCTGTCAATAGAATCGATAGCAGACTTTGGGTCAGACTGCGGATTGGCCAAGCTCGGCTTGTATCCCCGTGGGGTTCACGTCAAGTTGCTTGATGAGGTCCCCGATGCCATGGAGTTGAGTGCTCGCCATCAAGTTGTGGACGCTCCAAGCATTTCAAAAGGTGACGTCATAAAAGCCGTTGATGATAAAAACCATTCTGCTCCGGATCAATTTGCATTTTAGAAATGCTGTCATTCCAAAGCATTGGATGCTGTATCAAAGCTGGTGTTCTTGAGCAACTTCCACGAAACAGACTAATGATCCACGACTTATGCTTGACCTGGGTGAACACACTGCTGTGCTTTCCAACAGTGCATGACTCCATGACTCTCCATGACTATTGACTCGTTTCGATCACTGGTCTTGTACAACTCATTACAATTCGCGGTCCACATGAAACCGCACAGCTAGCCGGAAGGGGCTGAAGCATGTGAGCCATGTTGGAAGTGCAACATCTCATCACTTGATGTGCTTCGCAACGGCCGAAACCAAGCGATTGCTCTCAACTTGAAGCTCTTGCTGATAGTGGAATCTAGTCGAGCTATGTGAAGCTAATAAACGCCTATTCGAGCTGATAGTCGAATCATCAGAGATCTCCAAAGTCTCTAACAGATATCTAGTATTATCTAGTCCTCTCCGCAAGTCTTCCGCAGCATGTCCTGCAACGCTTCCGTTTCTGCACCCAGGTCCCACCGAAACGGCGAACGGGTTGCCGGACTGGTTCCCCTGCGGTGCAGGGCGCAGCGGCGCAGCTCACCATGGCGTCTCGGCTTGGCCAAGAGCCAAAAAAACGGTGGAGCTGGGATCGATTCCACCAGGAAATACACCGTTTTCAGTGCAAGGCCACCCCTCTGTCGAAGGAAGATGTGAGAAGATGTGAGAAGATGTGATGTATTCTTTGAGATATTTTGTGTTGTCAGAATTCGCTTTCATACCAGATACATTTGGAATGATTATCTGGAATGATCTTGAATGAATGATCTTGAATGTGCTGTCTCGGGTTCGAATCTAACTCATTGGATCTAATTGGGTAGCAATACACAACCGGTTGATGCAGAAATGAATTCCGATGCCCAGGTCGCCAAAGTGCAACTAGGACAAGGAGAAGTGAAGGCGTGGATTGTCCCATTGAACTTGAAAAGAAACGGCCATCAATGGCCATCTTCCATCATCTTTCAGAAAGAAAACCAGCAAAAAAAACACAAATGAATGGCAATCTTCAAGGAAAACTAGCCATGCGAAAACATGGGAATGATTGTACTTGCCATAACTATTGACTCGCAGCTTCGAACAATGGGACAATCGCTGACTTAGAACGCCTACCGTCTCCACATTGACAAAGCAATTAGAAGCAAGTCCAGGTAAATGCTTGGAGTCACTAGCTTGCAAAATCCCAAACCAATGTAACCTCAGTGCAGCGAGTGTGCGACTGTCTGTAACTGTTGTGTTGACCTTCCATATCCGATACACTTTGCTCCTGATCCAAAGTGCTAAATCGCTGGTCTTGTTGTGAAATCCCAAATGCTCCCATTTGTGACAGCACGAAACGCTCAACAGCAATGAACTCAGCTCAGCGACCATCGTTCTGAATGAATTCCTGAGCGCTGGGACAAGCACTCAGCTGAGGTGCATCATTTGAGGGTCGGATTCAAAGTCAAAATCGTGCTAGGACACTATTCACTATCAACGATTATATCAAAGGTTGTTAGCAAAATGTAATTCATAAATGGAATACCAATGAACTCCGAAGTATTAAGTAACTACGCGGGAACTCTTAGCAATGACCCAACTTGTGGCTACTCAAATGTTGTTGTGGGTGGTGGTGCTGGTGTCACTGCAGTGTCACTGCCAGGTGCCAAGCATCATTGACATGCACACATGCACCGCTTGGATTGACACAGTGGCCCTGTTGGCCTGGGAGAGGAGATGATGTCATGCTGATGCCATGCAGATGCCATGCGGATGTTTATCCCTAAAAGAATCAGCTGCAAATTCAAAAATCCGCCAGATTGAATCAAATCTGATCAAATCTCAAAAATCCAGATTTCAATATCAAATCAGATCAAATCAAATCAATTATCTGATTGATGGGTCTGATTGCTGTCTGGCCACATTGGCATTTGCCGTTGACACAGTCCACTGGCCCTCTGCTTGCAGCACAATTGAAAAGGGAACATGTTCCACCTGCGAAGCGAGGCAGTCGCAGGAGAGGAGTGGAGCTCAGTTCATTTCATCAGTAAACATCAGTAAACCATAGTAGCCAAGTCATAGTAAACCATGGATAGTAACTACTAGAAAACAAATGATGCACATAATTAGTAAACTCAGTAAACCGATGACGTATTGCGAGGAGATGTCTCCCCAGGGACTCCATGAGTCCGATGTGAGAAGCTGAGCCGTGGCAGACATGGCCATGACGAGAATTTGTGAGGCCACCTGGCCGCCCCCGCCTGTGTCCGCCATGCAGCCAGGGAAGTGGCAGCCCCCCCCCCTGTGCCCGCCATGCAGCCAGGGAAGTGGCAGCCGAATTGGTCCGGATACCGCCTGCCATCAAAAACCAATCAGATCCACTGCAAACTGTGTTTCACATAAAAATAGATCATGATTATATACCGTGATGATTCACATATAAACATATCATGATGTATCCATAACTGATCACGAGGAACATTTCTTCTTTGCCCACGGAGGTGTATCTGAAAAGAATTGCCACCTCGAAACATTCGGCAAGAAAAGCAGTGTATCATCTGCAAAGCAGGTTCGTTCATCTCACTTTTGAAACCAAGACTGAAGAATGGGCATGCAACATCATTTGATCTGCATAGGAGAAAGACCTAACAACTAATCAACCTTCCAACCAACCGCCTGACTGACCAACAATCAGGTGTATCATGTGCATATATCCTGCATATCATACTTCATCATCTTAGATGATATTACTGCATCAAATTCTTACCACGCTGTATCATGCGTATACCCATTGCACTATTCATGGTATGCATTCTTCTGATACATTGTTCAATATCCTTACACATGCACGTATTCATAGCCTATTCCGTTTGGTAAGTAAGAATTTCCAATGATATTACGTTCTGTTGTGATATGAATGATCATTACCTGATGATATTCCGTTTGGTTATTTGATGGTTATCCCATGCTTTGCCACAATGGCATCAGGAGTACGCCGTGGATGGTCCACCTGGCCATGATCATCAGGTGCTGATTGATCAGCTCTTCCTGCCCCAGCGATCGCACCTGGCGGAGCTGTGGGAAACGTTGGAGCATCAACCGTGAAGGAGTGATCATTAAGTGGTCATTGAGTGGTGAATGAATGGTGATGATGAGAATGATCATAGTTCGTGGTTAGTCATTACTTAGTGAGTATGCTTAATGACTAATGATAGTTGCCATACTTGTGATTCACCCTAAAAACAGTTGAAAAAGAGTGAAAAACCTTCAACAAAACATGATCCAACATGATCCAACATGTCAAGCTTCCCAAAGATCCGCAGGTGATCCGCAGGTGGCCTCGTTCAGTGCCGTGTCCACGTGGGGCTTCGCAGTTTTGTGTGCCTCGCCACAGACGCTGTAGGGCGTCGTCGCCAAGCGCCGCTGTAAGCGCCGCTGCGGTACGCGCAAGCGGCGCTCAGCGGTGCGGGTGATGCCGGTCTCATCGCTGGCGAACCTGAGGCGAGGCGAGGCTGGAGCTTGAAATAAGCAGAAAAAGAGAGAAAAAAGAGAGAGAGAAGAAGCAGAATAAGAAGCAGAATCTGTTTCTCTCTAAACACATAGCCTATAACTTCTAGCATCTTATAACCTAGTCCATTACTTGCTTACTTATTGCCTACAACCTATCAAGATCCACTACTGGAAGATCCAGCCCCTAAACCGCCAGCAGTTTCGCCGCCAGCTCTCCCCATCCCGAGAGGTACCTGGCTGCACGGATTCCATCGATGGTGGCGCTGGGCACCGAAGGGCTGCCCAAGGCGATCAAGGGACTGTAGCCGCAGCAGCAGCCTGGGGAAAGCCACTGCCACTCCCCACGTGGAAACCATCACTGAACGGTCAGGGTGCCGCCAGGCTCAAGGGCAACTCACAGCCAATCATTTCGAGAAACTGCTATGATTCATTCGAAACTGCTATGATTCATTCATTCGAGAAACTGCAATATCATGTGTCCGTCGAGCTTCCGCAAGGAGCAGTTTGGAAGACCATCTTGACTCTTGACACTCAGCTGTTGTACCACCAATTATCAAAAGCATGTTGTAGTTAAACGATGGACAATCACTGCCTATCACTATCAATCAAACGGAATCTACAACCTGGTGATTATCATCATATCACGTTCATGACTGAATTCTCCCAGAAAGTTGCGAAATGGGGATCTAAACATCACTCGCATCTGCATCCGCATCCGCGCGCCTACATGTTGTCCCAAGTCCACATCGATGCAAGCTTTGGAGGTCTGTGTGCAAATATCCAGGAGGTACTCGCTGCCTCACAGCTTCATGTGAGGCTAGCAACCCCATCCCTTGTGCCAACGGTTCATTGCCAGCCATTGGATCCCCATGGATCCAGCGAACAGCCAAGTCTAAGGTCTAAACTGGCTCCAAGACCAGTGAAAAGCTTGTTGCAATCGGTAACCTCATCGCTGGGTCCACAAAAGCAAAAGCAAAAGCAAAGCAACAACGGACCTATGATGACTTGTGTATCTCAAGTCTTGAGTCTTGACTTAAGTATTTCAAATCTACTTGGATTAATTCCTTATTAAGCCTTAATTCCTTTGACATGTTAAACGCCTTCTACAGTCAGCAATGCCAAACTGTAGGTGGTCGTCCAAGCAAGGTCCGCTGAGTCCTCCTGGCACCTCAACGTCCGCCAAGGCACCAAAGTGTCCAACGCACCGAGAGATTGCGACAACGTGCTCTTCAACTCATTGCCTGACACCACACGAAGCAGGGTCAGTCCCGATCAAGGCATGGGGCAAAGACGAACCATGGTGAGGCCCCACATGCAATGGGTGGAGTTTGATGCAGGTCATAAGGGTGGGGTGTTCAAATCCTTCAAGTAGAATATACAGGACTTGTCTCATATACAAATGACACACATGCTTAGATGACCAAACTTGTGACACCAGTGACCCTTGCACGCGGGACTTGCAGCCACTTCCGCGATCCAACCTGCCTTTTTGCTGCACATCCTCGACGGCCCTGCGTGGGGAGCAAATTGGTGTGATCAATATGGGTGTCCAGAAATGGTACCTGCTCACCATCCGAAAATAGCCATGTTTAATATGGAAACCACACGTTTTGGGGGCAAACGGTTTTTGCACAAACCCATATTATTCTCCATGGTATGGTTGCCCCATGTCATCAAGACGAATCAGGACGGTACCACATTGATTCGGTGAGTCAATATCTCCAAATCTCCAAACTGGCAATCTCATGAATCGCGATTTGAAGCAAAATTCAAATGAAGAAGAGTTTTGAAATACATCCAGTCTGGGTTCTCGAGTTGACATTATCCAACCCAGTGTACTACAAAAAGCCTTGACACTGCTGGGACGAAGGCCTAATGATCTGAAAAATTAGTTTCAGTCTCCAAGAGAAGTCAAGAAGAGTTCAAGATAGATCATGGAAAGACAGAAACATGTATATAAATAATGTATAGAAACCTACCATAGCCCACCTGTTTAGACCTGTTTCCAGGTGAAGGCAACACCATGGTGCCTCTTGATGGCGAGGTAGGCTGTACCACTGGTTTTCATGCTGGCTGTTTCTTCAATCAGAAGCTCCTGGAGCACAGCTCAGCACAACTGCACTGGAAGTTCCTTTTCCTGAGCTCCTTACAAGTGATTTAGTGTACTGAACATGGTTTCTTTCACTTCTCAAAATGTTAGCTTGGTACTACTTCACTTCTTTCTCAAAATGTTCTCTTCAGCGTCCATGTTTTGTGCGTCCTTCAGCTTGGAAATCTTTTCAGTTACCAGAGCATCTTGCAAGACCTCGGAAGTTCTACAAAATGAGGCACATTCTGATGTCATAATTGTAGAAATGTCATTCGTGACTGATGTCATAATACGCAGCGACAGCCGCGTCCAGCTTGGTGCATCACATCGGTAGCACGTGCTTCGATCGCAGCTTTCAAGTCGTCCTTAGCTTCAGCTGCGACTCGGAGCGCTGCCATTCTCTGATTGATCAAAATCAATCAAAATTTATAGATGTTGATCAATGGCAGCTAACCATTATCGATCAATGTTTCACATGATTCTCGGTAGCAAATACCCTTCTGGTGATTCTCAAGCACCATCAACAATGTAATTTCGAAATCCAAGCACATGTGATGTCATGCCATAGTCGAAGCATGTCAAGACAAGGGCCATCAGTGGAACTCCTTGTAAGTAGATTCGGTGGAATTGCTTGCCTTTTGTTTTACCAGGTCTTGCCTTTCATGTTGGGCTTCTCAGCATACCATGACATCAACCAAAAACGAGCAGAGGAAAAGTCCAAGTGTGAGGATGTTCATCGACCGTCACCAATTTGTTGGTTGGTGATCCCGACATAGCCACTGACTCCTGATCACTGATCCTGGACCAAGGGGCTGCAGCTTTCTTCGCATTGGCTTCGTAGAGAGTCTTCTCGGCTTCGAGAACACTGGCGCAGGTCCAGTGGAGCACAAACTTTCAATCCAATTCCATCCATCAATTCAGATGATGATGATCAAAAATGATCAAAAAATGCACATTGTTAGCTACTGGTGTCTGCTGGTGGAATGGCATACAGCTCCGTGTATCTTGATGTACCTTACCAACCCACCCAGTTCCGATGATCTAACAGTCACTTTGGATCATTGACCGAGACCGACCTCAAAGAAGCCACAAAGGCAGCCAGCTTGGTCTGCACGTCATTCATGGCCCTGGCATGCCTTGCAGCTCTCTGGACTGAGTGGTTGTCCACAAACATCCAAACTATGTGTATGTGTGTATATATATATATATGTGTGTGTAATAAAAAACTAATCAGATAGGAACTATATATATCATATATACAGTGATCTACATACGCGATAATATGTAGCTGCAAAAAGTGGCCTTCCCTGAAAAAAAGGTGACTTGGGGAAGGCTTGGGGGCACTCTGTTTAATTACTGTTTATGAATAGTCTTGCCTCGGAAGCTGCATGGCCTTGTACAAACATCCACAAACTATCTAGCAAAAGCATTAGTCTGCGAACTGCAAGTAGGATGTGGAAAAGCTCCGACTCATGTGTGAAGTGTGGAGGCTGGTCGAACGCTGAGCAGTTTGTGGAATGGTCATCTACCACTGAGATTCCATGATATTCCATGTATGACGATGTCAAAAACAAAGACAAAGAAAACACACAAAGAATGACCTTCTTCGCCCTTGATGCCTGACATTGACCATGCCCAGCCCTCATCCCAGCGAAATTGGAGTTGGGCTCCCCTGCTGATGGCAAGATTCCACGAAGCTGGAGTTTGCCTCCAAGATGTCTCCCGCCAAACAGATCCCGTCCTGGTCAACTGCCATCATTGAGAGATCAGAAATGCTGCAAAGAACCGAACCAAGACCAATGCTTATCACAAAGACAAGCAACAAATGGGTATGGGTCAAAATTATCAACCCCCTATATGGCCATTTATGCTGGAAATCAATTATAAACCAATGGTTTTTGGGGTACCCAATTTTGACCCACAACCAATTGGCGAACAATTTTTCAGTAAAGCGTCCATGGTTGTTTGATTGAAGCCAAAGTTTATCCCACCGATGGTCAAAGGAATCGCGTCATCACCACAAAAACCTGCAGGCAGGTGGAAGAAGGATGTGAGTCAGTGAATCGCTGCACTGAGAATGTGCTGCATCTTCAAAAATCATGTTTGCTATTCAAAGTGATTTTAGAAGGATTGGCTATTTCCATGCTATTTCCATCTTCATGTCTCCTTATTGTCCTTCAAAAACAAAGTCCAATCCTTTCTGCCAAAAAACCAAAGTTCTGCCGAAGCAGTGAAGTTTCTGCCAAGATCAGCAGTTGGATAATTATCAGCAATTAGCATTTAATGGTTGTTGGTTTTCGTTTTAACCATCTTGTTAACTTATTAGCCATAGTATGCTGCAATTAATCACTGTTCCTTATGACTGAATTATGTTGAATCCCAATGATCTTGGATGATCCATGCCGCATCCAAGAACGGTGAACATTGTAAACCATTCAAATAGAACCGAGGCTCCCAAAGCAACAGCCTATGACAAGCTGAGTGAATCCGAAAAGAACTCTGAAGATGCCACCGAGCAGCTTTTACAAATGTCTGCCAGACCCTGATCTGTCATAGATTCCTCGGAAGCTGTCAACACTGTGGGTCTGTTCAAAAAGAAAGGACCACCAGTTCTGATGAAAAACACTTGCGGCAAGTCTTCAGCAACTTCGTTTCAGCTGCTATCTCTAAGTGTCCTGTCCAGGAAAAGGGTTGAATATCTTTGGATCATAAAAGTGTTTGTTCTGACGGGTTTTGATCTCGCGATGTCGTGAACGACAAGCCAGGCAACACTTCCCACATCAGGCGGAATGTCAATGCAGTAATTCTCTTCTGTCTGCCTCCAAAATGCGGCCTGTCATGTCAGCTTGGAGCAGAACTCGACACGAAAGACAAACCTTTCCATGTTGCAGCAAATCGACTATTGGAAATGATCATAGCAATACCTTTCGCATCACAAGATAAGAAATGAACACGAAAAAAAATGAGTTCTTTACTGGAAACCCTGAATCTCGAACAATCGGGGAAAGAACAAGTAAGGACCTAAATCCACTTGCTTCCATCAATTTTCAGTGAACCCCAATGGATGTGTCCAACCAATGGGTTCCAGCTTCTTCCACGAAATGCCCCAACCAATTTCTGACCCCGGAGATTGCCAGGTCCGATGTATGGACATTTCGTCATGGTGCTGTCTCGTGCAAGATATGTTCCTACTACATAGCGACAGTGCGACAGTGACAATGCTTCTTGGTTTTTCCAAAACTGTACCCGCAGCCTACAGAAGCAGAGGGAGAGATTAGAGAAGAGAGCAGAGAGAAGAGAAGAGAAGAGAGAGGGGAGAAGTGCAGAAGAGAGCAGAAACAAGACAGAAGGCACAACAGAAAAGAAAGCAGAGAGAAGCTCGAGGAAAGAAGAGGGAAGGAAAAGTGAAAAGACAAATTGGAGGAAGGAGAAGGGAAAGGAAAAAACGAGAGAGAAAAAGAGGAAGAGAAAAGAAGAGAGAAGACAAAATAAAAAGAAAGAAAAGAGAACAACTCTCTATGATCATGTGAGCAGACAGCAGTCGACAGAGCGGACTTTTGTACGGAGATTGGCAACAGTGAGTCACCAGTCAGCTAATGATCAGCTTTGAGCCAATCAAAAATCTGACTGGTCAGTTTCCCTCAGCAGAGAGAAGCTCGAGGAAAGAAGAGGGAAGGAAAAGTGAAAAGACAAATTGGAGGAAGGAGAAGGGAAAGGAAAAAACGAGAGAGAAAAAGAGGAAGAGAAAAGAAGAGAGAAGACAAAATAAAAAGAAAGAAAAGAGAACAACTCTCTATGATCATGTGAGCAGACAGCAGTCGACAGAGCGGACTTTTGTACGGAGATTGGCAACAGTGAGTCACCAGTCAGCTAATGATCAGCTTTGAGCCAATCAAAAATCTGACTGGTCAGTTTCCCCCACATGAGCCAGTTGCCAATCTCATCCAACTTGCGAAGCGCTACTGGACTCTGTCGAAGAAGGTGAAGAAACGGATTCTTCCTTCTTCTGCCGTCGAGGGTGATTAAAGCATTTAGCACATTCAACTCTGCCTGGAGGGATGTGTTGGACTAGTTCATAGTCCAACTGACATCTTGCGAAATGCCACTGGCAGCGAGTGCGCCACAAAAAGTGAGGCAGAGACGGATCCCTGGCTTCCACTTTGTGGACTTTGCCTTGCCGTGTGTTGTTGACGACAAATGGCAGGTCGCGATTCGCGGCTTGCGGAGGTGGTCCGATAACATCGGCACCCGCTTCGCAATCAACCAAGTCTTCAACTGGCTGGAGTCGAAGTGGTTGAGATGGCAGAGAGTGAATGTGTTCCCTTGCTTGTGACAGCAAGGAGGAAAGCTCAGCTTTGGCAACGGCCAGGGACGTGCTCAAAGTGGACTCCTTGGCGAGTCCGCGCAGCTGTGACAAGGGGAGCATCCCGCACGTACTGTTTGAAACACTCGCTTCCCCAACGACCGAATAGCTGAATTCTCCAAAGCTCGGTTTGGCTTTGTGCCAAATGAACGGCACCCGTAGCACGAGCTGAGTGGCCCGTGTACAGAGGTGCGCCGGTTGGAGATGTGACGGCCAATCCCAAGAGGGTGGCTAGGTGCTCAAAAGTGCTAGCCCAACCTTGTTTGGATGGCTGGGAGCCATCCAAGGTGGGAAACACAAACTTCGAGCCTATACTGGTGGCCCATTGGAGTTGCTCTTGCATAAGGTGAAAAGGGCACGAGCTGGACGGCTGTTGCCGGTGGCATCCAGCGTGAGATGAGAGATTTCGGCGTTTGACGCCTCGATCTCCCGAAGTAGCCACCATGACGCCAATATGGTGGACCGCACTGGGAATGCTGGCCCGCCTTTGGCAACTTCCCCCGGAATGACTGGCAGCGTCGCCAACTTGATGAGGGGCAAGGCTTGTGCTTGCTTAGCCGGACCTCTACCCCTTTGACACGCTCTGCGTGCCTGGCGCGCTGCCAATTGGAGTTGTTGGGTCCATGGTCGTCCCTGTGTTATGTGTATTTGTCTAGCTGTGTCAAGGTACAGCTCGGAGGATCTGTATCCTGCCAAATCCATTGCACCCATGACCGTGAAAATTAGGTCGGGTGTGAGAGAAAATGGATCCGGATAACCCGCTGCTTCTGCCAAGGAACGCCAGGTGTTCTCCCTAGACTTGAAAGGTCCGATGGCGGTTTCAGCCCGGAGCCTCTTCACGATGTGATCGTGACAGTCTTGGGGACTGGTGTTGGCATATTGCAATGCGGTAGCGGAAGCACCCCTAGTGTATGGTTTCACTTTGGGGAAGCCCGCAATTGGATCATCTCTCGCTTCAATGACATGGCGAGGATACACAGTCATTAATCTAAAATCAAACCCCAGGCTCGAGCACCCAGTCTC
>VSDK01029863.1:0-56752 GCA_009767595.1 Symbiodinium kawagutii
GGGGGGGGGGTCCCCCCTCATTAATCCGGGGCTCAGATTATTAAATTGTTGACTAAGCATTCAGCATTATAAACCATTCACTTTTACCACCACTATCATTTGATGGTTCCTATCATTACAATAAAGATTATAAACTTAACCATCATAACCCCCTGTAAAACCCTAGAAGACCCCCGATAAAAGACCATGGTCAACCATCGTCACTCGCTGCCACCAACAATTTCTTCCATCCAGGACCTGCTATGACCTTCCCAACTGGGCTTTCGCCACTCCGAAACTGGGGGAGCGCTGCTGCCCACCTACCGCGCGGCCGGTGTTCCAATCGTTGCGTTTCACGCGATGCGGGTGTGGGAAAAACCAAGAAATTAGATTTGATATGTGTTGATATAGTGATCCTGGAGTAGACCAAATAGGAAATTGGACCATCCCCTGTAGGTATCTGGTTTAGAAATTGAAGAGGGGGGACATCTTCCCCAAGATGGTTATATACTTAGTAAGACGGGCTTTGCTGGCACCAGAACTAGGACCAAGTAAATATGTGATGAAAGTGATGAACGTACGTAACCGAGACAAATAAGTACGCTTAAACAAACCAAACAAAGAGATAATATGAATGCTACAAATCTGAAACAACCAATTTGGGGCTACAAAACTTGTAGACACAGCCATCTTTGGAACCCGGATTTGGGCTTGACAAGCACCGCCCAATGGCAATGTATCCCGACGCCATGTCCACCAAACCTGTGTTGGGCAATAGCAAATAAATAGATACAGGCTTGATGTAAGAAGCATGATAGGGTCACACTTAATCATCCAACATTTCCGGACAACCATACCATACTGGTCAGTGGTTTCCACCCCATGAGTCAACCAACCGTCCGAACTATTGCGGAAAATAAAGAGTGTTCAAAGATATTCAAAGCCATCAACTAGTAGTTGTTTAACCATCATGATTGTTGATTATTGTCCCATATGCTTAGTTCATCATTGACCAGCTAGTTGAGCATTGATCAACCCACGTGGGACACATCGGCAAGGACTTCAACCCCCAACCCAGCACCAAAACTCGACCTCGCTCAAGTTGTTCGCCACCTGGGTTCCAGGATGAAAGTTTGACAACTGCTGGTATAGAAATCCTCAACGAAATACGACTATTTTGATCCATATTCTAACAATAATAGGGGATAAGTTTAGTGATAAGCAGCTGTGGAGGGTGGTTTCTCAAAATAGGGGACCAAAAAAAATGGATAAAAATGGTTGGTTTGATATTCAAAATGATTACTCGTGGATGAAAACTGGGGGGTCCCCTATGTAGATTAGGAAGCTCAACACAGCATTTGTTTCATAGGCGAAGTCACTAAAAGTGGTGTGGACTTGTTCACTTCCCGGTTAGTTTACCAGGGTGTTGGAGTTTCCTTGCCACATATGAGTTTTCTAAACATGTGGAAGTTTCCGAGTTTCAGCATGCTATGATTCCTTGAACCTATTTGAACATCATGGGAAATGTCATCTAACGACCCGTGCTTTGGTCAGCCGCTTCGCCCATGAGCAATCCCCGGCCGCTTCTGTCAGTTTTGTCGGCTACAACTCAGTTGGAGGGCGACCTGGCATCTGAATCAAAACAACACAAAGTTGGGACGTGACCCTCCTTCTCATGAACTTTCCAGAGAAAGCATGTTGAGAAAATCTGGGACCACTCGGCCACTTGATTTTTCGCATATCCTGGGGCAATCCACACCCCGGTTCGGAAATGCTCCCCTAGTGTGCACCAGCATCAAGATAGGACAGTGCATCTTTATCAGGGGTTGTGTAATCATTATCTCCGATCCCTTGTTAAATGACAACCACAAGTCGAGATTTGTGAATCAACCATACTGACAAACCTCTTGCTGCACACGTCCGGATGAGACCGATTTGGGATGAGTCTCACACCCATTCTGAAAGGCTCCTATCTAACTGCTAGATTTACCCGATCACGGAAAAACCAGTTGGTGGTTTTTGACACTGCAAAAACTAGAGACGGTAAGCAGTTTCGGCTTTAGGAGGCAAATGGGGTCTTTTGAGCAATCATCAACCAGTTGATTGTCAAGACCATCATTAACCATGAACTAGCAAGAACCTAGCCATGGTAATTAGCCATGTTTAAACCATCATTAGCCACCAATTATGTAGCAAATAGCCAGCATTAAATCAGGACTAGCGAGCAACTAGCCATTCATCAACCATCATTAAAGCATCACTGCCAGCCACCGCCGCCCAGCCTTTCGTGCAAAAGACAAGACGTTTCCAGAGACCACCGAGTCCTGTCGAGCCCGGGGGCGGAGTGTCACAATAGATATGGTTCATGGTGTTCAATGATGGTAGTTGATTCTTGATGACGTTAGCTGATGATTACTGTAGTCATGCTATAGTTGTGAAGCTAGCTGATGGCGAATGATGTTAGCTGATGGTGGATGATGCTATAGCTGATGGTTTATGATGTTAGTTCATGGTTCACCTGTAGTAGATAGGCTGGTCAATAATGGTGCCAAGGCGTTTATCATGATTATACTATTAATTAAGAATGATGAGTAATGATTACCAACCAGCTGATGATGGAAAATATATAATCAAGTACATAATGCTGAATAATAGTTGATGCTGCTGAAGAGTGGCTAATAAGCTAGTTACCATTAGGGAAACATCAATAATACAGCGGTTCACAAGGGATGCTAGTGTGTACTAACGAGTAACCATCATAGGGATGTAGTAGAACATAATGGAAATTGTTACTGATAGCAGGGGCGGAAGCAACAAGGAACCCGGTCAATATTTGCCATGGTGAATCATGTTTCATAAGCTGCTTCAGAATTAACGGGGGATAAACTCACCAGCAACCTGGAAAAACTTGGGTCAATCTGATCTCGCCCCAATTGTGTGGTCACTGATTCGGCAAAGGGGCTCATTAAAGTAGTCGTTAAAAGCCATATTGATGGCTAGTAAATATCAATATTGAACATACCTCGTGCGGCTGTATTTGTCCATGCATCCTAATAGTAGTAAGCAACCACCCCCAAAAATGAACCGGGTCCTCTGGATTCGGATGTTAACAACTAGCCATGTATGGTAACATTGGTTTATTGATCATCAATTTAAATGTGTATGGTGAAACAGCAGACTACAAATGCGTATGTGGTAATTCTACATGCATAATCGCGTGTACAATCCAGATGTAGAAAATACAAACCAGTCATCCCATTGCATGGCAGAATTCCACGTGTCTCATATGAGTCAAGACCATCCCAGGTCTGGATCAATCGACCTGTTGGTGCCCCTTGATCTAGCCAACCCATATTAGGGTGTTTCTCAAAATGGGGGTACCCTGAAATCATCCAATCATAGCTATTTGTAATAATCAACCCACCATTTGTTGGGGTACCCTATTTTGAGAAAGCCCCATATTGTGGAAGCAGCAAACCATCTCTGTAAAATCGTGGACGCCTATAGCCATGATTGATCGGTGGTGATGAACCAAGCTATGCAGGCTGATTAAGCATTATATCGACCATAGCCATAGCTGATGATGATATGAAACGTTAGAGACCAATAGCTGGTGATATTAATAAACATTGTTGATTTGTCACATTAGTGGTATTAACCACTGCAAAGAGTACTGGATACTGGATATGAGTATTTCGCTCTTGTTGATTTGATACAAACAAAAAACTATCATTCACACAACTATCATTGTGGTTCATATAGGGCTGATTCATAAAACACCAATACCACTATTGTTCATTTGTCCAGTGTCGATCATGGAGATCGTATTAACAATAGCTATTGCGGTTGTGCACAAAGAGAAAAGTGTACCAACCGCCAGCATGAACCCACAGTACAGTGTTTCTGCACAGCGTCACAAAAGAAGATAAAGAAGTGATCGCTGCAACCAACATGGCTTAAGGACCAAAACCAGGTCGCCTCTTGCAGGCATAGCGCGGGCCTTTCCCAGTTGGGGTGCTGTGTAGGAGTCCAGTTGGTAGGGCCTGTGGTGAACCACATTTATCTATTTACGAATAGAATATCCATGAGTGGAAAACAACTGTTTCTAGGTCCATTTCCACACCACTATTAGCTCTTATCCATTTCCAATGTCCATTGCTAGCTCCAGTACTGTCTGCATAAGTCCATAACCAAACACCTTTGGGGGACAGCCTGCAGCGCTGAAACTCCGCCGAATTCAGTGGCGCATATTGGCGAAACATAAAAAAGTTATCAATACGCTAGGACATCGCCATGTGGGAAGCACAAGAGTGATTAGGTAAATGAATTCTAAACCTAAATGAATATCAAGGCCTAAATGAATATCAAAACCTAAATGAAGATCAAAACCTAATGAATATCTTAACCTAAATAAATATCTAAATCATTACCTAAATCATTACCTAAATCATTACCTAAATCATTGCCTAAATCATTGCCTAAATCATTACCTAAATCATCACCTAAATCATTACCTAAATCATTACCTGAATGAATACCTAAATCAATACCTAGATGATTACCTGAATGATGACTCAATTTAGACAGAAAGTGGCAATGATGAGAAACATTTACTATCCACCATGATAAGCATAACTGCCATAGCTTGATGAAAACTACGCAGTAGATGCAGGTAGTTCAATTGCAGAAAGGTTCAGCTGCAATTTCCAGGAGAAGTGGTAATATCAAAGCCAGCACGATGATACCAGCCATCAGGCGTCTTGCCCACAATGACGTGGCAGTGGCGAACACCGAGCAGTGACACTTTAGCAGGTTGCTGCTCGGCCAGCGGCTAAGAGGCATTGTCCACCTCAATGATGATCCACCTGGTAGCTGCCGCCCTGTCATGGGCTCAGTAGATCTTGAGTCACCCGGCTAAGCCCAGGCAGGAGCTACTTGCAGCAAATGGAAAAACATATCTCGGATATCGCAAGGCAGTGAGTCTGCATGATATAACAATACTGAGGATTTCCGATTTGCATCAAGTTGCAACTTGAATTAACTTGATCGATGCTATCAAATATGGCTCGAAGGCTTTCGGTGCTGTTTACCTGTCAACAAATGCTGCATCGTGCTGTGGGTACATTGGATCACATCGGCACATCAACCGTCTTCTTAAGTTTAAATCACCAGGCAGTTGTGTGTGTGTGTGTTTTGGTGAAACCTATGGATCCCCATCCCCATCCCCTTGCCCAGGAACGGCTAGGAAACTCTGTAGCCACGAACGGGGTGGCTCATGAATTTGACAATCACTGCCATAGATGGTTTGTCTGTTCAAGCACATGACTGATAGCCTGTTAGTCACCTCAAATCAGTTGCGGAGCAGGTGAGGGTCCTGTCTGTCAGAAGTGACGCCAGATTGCGATTGTTGTGCTGCCTGAAGCAGTAGCGATGCGTTTTGGGGTCTTGGGATCACCATCAAGAAGCTGCAACACGTCTTTGTCGGCAAAGTGGGGACCCACTTTGTGCAAACAATTGATGTAAGCCAAAGGGAAACTTCAAATATCACCAACTACATCCGACCGCTCTCGAGCATCCGATTGGCAGGGTGAACAATTTGTGGAACCATATGGGTGTTTCTCAAAGAGGGGTACCCCCAAATCATCTAGTTATTAACCATCTATAGTCATAAACCAACCATTTTTTGGGGTTCCCTATGACATGAGAAACCATCATGTGAGTTGTTTAACCAGTCTCGTTGGTGATGATCCTCTATTATTCACCATTGTAATCCCCATATATGGTTCAAGAAACCCTCATATGGTCAACCATTACACCCCAAATGATGCCTCTGAAGGATGGATCACCACCATGGAGACCATGTTGCCGCTCCCATGGAGGTACCCTGGCACCCAGCAACAGGTCACTGTTGCATTCCCCGAGTCTTGCTGGTGATCACTGATGGCCCCCAACCAACCATCAATGAGTATCAACAACCAACCAAGTATATTCTAGATTATTGATGATTATTGACCATATCTAGATAATTAACCATCACTTGACATGTTCAACCAGCATTAAGTACTATCACTTCAAGTGCTACACAAACAGTCATGTATGATTGACCGTATCTAAATCATCAACAACCACTAGCTGTTACCAACCATCACTAGTTACAGTATCACTAGTTGCTAGTGTTGACCATGATTAATTGTCATGATTGACCATGAATGAGTGACCATGCTTGTATCACCATTTATCAACGTGATTGACCATGTTATGAAGCACTGCTATTGCTATGATTAACCATGAATGACTGATCATGCTTGTATCACCATTTATCAACGTGATTGACCATGTTATGAAGCACTGCTGTTGCTATGATTAACCATGAATGACTGATCATGCTTGTATCACCATTCATCAACGTGATTGACCGTGTTATAAAGCACCTCTATTGCTATGATTAACCATGAATGACTGACCATGCTTGTATCACCGTTCATCAACGTGATTGACCGTGTTATAAAGCACTGCTATTGCTATGATTAGCCATCAATCACCATCTGGGCTCCATCCACAATCTCCTGGACCCACACCTGCCGAGCGAACGCCAAGACCGAATTGGACGCGTCCGTGCCAACGGCAGAGACGTCTTGAGCCGCCTCGACCGCAACACGGCGCAGCAGGTGCAGCAAACAGCACTGGGTGTGGGGTTCGGATAGTTTCTGGGTTGTTCGGGTTCTGAAATAATGCCTGGTCCACACTGGAACTTGGCGGTTTGTGTCTGTCAACTCTGCAATTCCAAAGAAATCGGCCATGGCACAGTTTGCATCTCATTGGACGGAACAACTGGCATTCCTGAGAATGAGAGTGCATGTATCATTCTTTACCTGATCATGAGTTGTACATGCATGCTATATTTGTAAATATAGACATATTTATATACATGTGTATACATACACATATATATATACATATTTATGTATATACATTTGGATGAACTACTGGCAGTCACCAAGAATCGACCCTTCATCCTTGTGAGCTGCAAAAGCTGCCAACTGTCTCACCTTGCGAGCGAAGGCAAAAATGTCAGAGGCTTCCGAACCTGTGAACAGAGCGGGGCTGCGTGCTGGGGTGGTTTCTGGACCCCCAAAATGGTGGGTTCGTTATGGTCAAGAATGGTTATTAACAAAGGAATAAAACCAATGACAGGGGATATACCAGCTAATTACAATGGTTAGCTTATATATCAAAAATCATTTAGGGGTATCCCTATATTGAGAAACGCCCATGCAACCAGCAGCTTAGAAACCACTTGTTCTGTGGATTGGTCTTGGTTGAGTTTGGTCAGGGGCTTTTTGGGTGGAAGATAGCTTGAGTGCTGCAAACGACCAGGTTGATCGTGACCGTGGCGAATGGACAACTGCACCGTGGTAAACAAAGTGGAAATTCGCCATTTATAATGGTTTACCTGTGAACAATTGCTGGCTTTTACTCCCAAACTAAGATATGTGTATTTTGTTTGCCCATTCTTTCTGACCCTGAAAAGCGACGCCAGAGTTCAGCATTCTGAGGCCAAAGGAGGCGAGATTAAGTAGCCTGGAGACTCATTTTTCATACAAACTAGTTCTTGAGCAATCTGTTTTAGGAGAGGATGTGATTCTCATCCATCTGTGGTCCAAACTAAAACACATTCAAACATGCTTGAACAATAATATTGTTGTTGTGAGAAGTATTCCTTGGTGACGGCTCAATGAGCGCTTGGTTTGTTCTCGACCAATAAAGACTACACAAGAACAGTCCTGGTACGCAAACCAATGCTAGCTGTCAACGATTAAGCTACTTGTCGATGACTAACCGACTGTTTATGTAGAGTCAAAACCCTGCTCCTCAAGGTAGTCGGCTGGCTACTCAACTGATACTAATTGAATATGAAAAACAATGTCTAATCAGTAGCCCTGTGCTTAAACATTTGTTGAGTAATTGATGGTTAATCAGCGAGATTCAGTAGCCATCAGCAACCATCATTCACCACCACCGCGGTCGCAGAAGCAGCGCGCTCCTACAACGCTGTGAGCTCCCTGTGCCACCTGCAGCAAGTGACAGGTGACGATTGGTTGATTGAAATCAACATCAAATGACCATGGTACAGAAAGGTCTATAATAGTTTATAATGGTTTGTAATGGCTTGTAATGGTTTACAATGATTTATAATGGTTTATAATGGTTTATCATGGTGTTGAATGCTGTAGAATCAATGGTTTGATATTCGATATGTTTGTAATCGTTGGGAATAGTCTCAATGGTATTTCAACGGTATTTTGATGGTATTTTCATGGTATACTACCATGATTGAATCAGCTGAAAAATATGGCTTTTAGTGGCTAGCTACAATGGTTATTTATAACGGTTTATAGTGGATTATCATGGTTATAAAGGTGAATTCAGCAACTATCATCTGAATAATGGTTCATACTGGTTTGTTATAATGATTCCGGCAGTCTACAATGGTATTTCCCCAATAATAATGGTTGACACTGGTTGACAATGCTAAAAGATTGATTATGGTTAGTCACTACTAGGTATCAATTCTCAGCAAAGAAAACGTATCAATCACCAATGGTATTGAGACCAACGGTATTAAATACTTCATGGTTGATTGATTCAATTGATATTGATAGCTGGTGGTACAAATCAGCAAAGGTATTGAATTCACCCTCAATCGACAGTTGTGAATGATTTCTAAATAGATTCCTGACATATATATACATATATGCACACATATCTACAAACACAAAACAAATGTTACCACCCCTCAGTGTTTGCCAAACTCGGTACTCATAAATAGCTGATTTTTATGTTTACAATACTTGCTGCTACTAATAGTGTAACTACGGGTGAATAGGGATTACCAAGCATGAAAAGAAACGGTAACAAGCGTTTAGCAAATGATTTGTTATACATGTCCGAGTAGCAATTGGGTATGCCGTTGATTATAAGTAGGAAGTGCTGATTGTCATCATGGTGAATAGCGATTCGTCATTGATTATGAGACATAGGGTGAATTCAATTCAATAAGAGGTAGCTGATCAATAGTTGATGGGAAATCATCATTACCCATTACCCACCAATGACTATCCATAGCTGATCAATAGTTGATGGATGATATTCATTACCCGTCGATGATCATGGTTGATAATGGTTGACAATGGTTGGCAATTATGGAGACTGCTTGATAGTGGTCGGTTCTCCAGGGTTGATCTGGTGTTCATAATGGCTACAGCAACAACCGTTTATCATGGCTGAGAATGGTTCATGATGATTTTTTTCCTGTCAGCGCCTGCCAGGACGCTTGGGAGGCAAGAAATCTATACACAAAAAATCCAAGAAATCGTTTTAGTGGCCAGAGGCGAAAGGATTGGAGGCGCTGACACTGGCTGTCATTCAACGACAACAAACTATAAACATGGTGCATCTTCTTTGTGAATGCTTATTCATGGTTGATTCTAGTGCCAACTTGAGCCAACCGTACCTGGCAGTGACCGAGGACAACCGACACATTTGGTTGGTCCAAGTCTTGGAATTCGAATATAATCAGCTCAGCCACTGGCAACATTGGTTACACAATTACTATCAGCAGGCCATGCCCACCTGGAATGCTTGATGAAAACAGCTTCCGGGGACACCCACTACAGCTGATACTGTCGGTTGAACAATGGTTGACTGCTTGACCACAAGAATTGTTTCAGCCAAACCTCGCAAAGTTTCAACCAAGTAGATACCAAGCTCCTTAATGACACGTCCCACAGGTTTTCACAGCTAGGGAAGACTTCAGATACTCGTCTCTGAACAGTCATGCCTGCAAATAATCTGGCGGTAGGAGGCAGGGGGCGATTGAAACCCACCTTCTGGGGTGTCGCTGATACTCCCAGCATTTCTCCATCTCCCATTCACTGGCAACAGCTATGCCCCAACTGTTGGTAGACCACCAAACACGCGCCCCAAAATAAATATCTATCGCAAGTTGACAAGTGGTGCTACAACCAGTCATAAACCATAATTAGCTATAATTGTTACCAGCAGTTCTCAATATTCTTAATTGGACCATACGCGTAACAACTGCTGATAATCAGCTACCACCTTACAACAAGCAGTACTGATTATCAGCAGTTGTTAAGCCTATGATCTGCAGGCCTGGCTGGCGCGGCTTTCGTGGCGCACCTGTCGGGCAAAGGCCAAGACATCACTTTCCGCCACCGACGACCTTCCTCCGTCCTTGCGACGACATCGGGAACCCCCACTTGTTTGTCCAGGTTGAAACTTACCGCACCCCCCGGTAGGATAGTAGATCACCGTCCCCACCGCCATATATACATCTGCCCATTTCATACATTGTTTCAATGTATCGGACCTAGGGGGGACTATGTTCATGAAAATTGAGTTGGGTTAATTGAACTATGAGTTGAGCATGAAAGAGAAGGGGTACGACATAACAGTAAGCACGTAATGACTCAGGACTTTAAGAGTGGACACATCGTCACATCATATCTATCACTGGGCCACCGTTCACTAGACCATGTTGCCATGGACAAACACTTATCAACTTTTCAGGCTAAAATACGGCGTATGTAAATGATTTTGAGATATCTTGAGACGGTTGCCGGAGCTATGATGCCCAAGACCTAAACTGCCTATCAACTACTCCACGTGACCGATTGAAATGTTTGTTTCAGTCAGCAATGTCAATACAACAAGAGTCAGCCTGGTGACTAGCAGTTCACCTTCCAACGCCACCCTTGTGCCATCATTTGGATGACAGCTGACAATTCAAAGATGTTCCACGAAAATGGCCAGGTTGATCCAAAAATTGATCCAAGTTGATCCACTTCTCCCCATCAAAGTTGCTTCCCAAGTCGCTTCCCAAGTCGCTTCCCCAGCAACTCCCGCAGTTGGCCCTCCTGCGAAGTGTCGTGGACACGCCGTGCTCTGCGCCTCAGGCGCTGGCGAAGCAGCCGTGCCAGGTTGGAAGCGATGTAACAAGGCATCCAGTAGATTGGTTTATGGGTGCTTAACGATGGTTACTAATGGTTACTAATGGTTACTAATGGTTACTAATGGTTACTAACGGTCATTAGCAAGATTGGTGTTATTGGCTACTAAGCTACAATTGTTACTAATGGTTCGTTGGTGTTAGATTGTTACGAATAGCTATGGACAAAGTGAGAATAAGCAACTATAGGGATAATAGGGGATATACCAACTGTAATAGTATTACCGATAAATGATTGACATTGCATAATTTGGGGGTACCCCTATTGTGAGAAACACCAACCAGGTTTCTGTGTATCGGTGGAAGGAGTGATCAACATCTGTGAAAAGAGTGATCGAAATTAGGTTTCAATATATTTGATGCTCAAGAACATCGAAGATCTTCAAGCATCTGTTCTATCCATACACATATCGTAAACATACAACACACTGCATAGCACTGCAGAATGTTCATGAGCTGTTCGGTCAGGCGTAATGGAACCAACCTTGCACGACCTTGACCATCTGTGACCACGCAAAAATGAGCCAAACATGGCAAGTGCAGGTCTTTGAGTTACCTATACTTCGCCAAACTTCAGCAGGTCCCGCCATCAAATCATCCAAGTGGCGCATGCTCTCGGAAGTCGAAGCCAACTGCGATGAAACGCGTGGAAGGTGGAAGTCTGGTGATCCTTTCCATCCCTTCAAGGATGGTTGGGTAGCATAAATTCCTTGAATTTATCCCAACATCATTTATTTAATCCACATGGTAGAGCATCCCTCTCAATTTGTTTAAACATATATTCAATCTTTTTGAGGGATTCTCAAAATCGGGAACCCCAGAAATGGTTGGTTTAATACAATGAAAGAATAAATTTGAATGATTAGGGGGTACCCTAATCCTGAGAAACTCCTACAGTAATTAATCCATTAATTAGCCTCGATGGGGACGGGTCCCAGTCTTCAATCAGCATGGTATTGAAGTTGAAACAGCTCCTGAAGGACGGGTGTTGCTATTTTGACATGGAAAAAACTAAAGTTGTGCATGTGAGGTGGAATAAGAAGTGCGGTGGATTTGGATCAACAAGAAACCAGCCATTAATCCAGTACTCATAAAACACATCTTTACCCAGGCTTCATTTGCTGAGAGTTGACTCGTGAACTACAACGAGCTTGTGGCAACACACACACTGCCGCCCTGTGGAACCCCTAACAGGTCCCTGGCCGAACGGTGATCATGTTCGGCTTGCCCCTTCATTCGTGGAGAACACTATAGTCAGTATATGGTCTTATATGTTTGTATCATCCGATAATTCAATGAAAATCCCATCTACAGACTCTGGCTTTTGGTAGTATCCAAGAAATGTACTCATTTGATATCCCAATCCACATACTTCCAGAACTCTGCGTGACAAATGAGAACAAGGTATTGCACTGACGAGGGGAGTCCAATTGCATGGAACTGTTCATGTTGATCACGACCACCTTGGTAAAAGCTGATTTTTGGTGCTGCAGCACTAGCCTAACCTCAATTTATAGCAGACCTCGGTGGTAGACCGACGTAGAATCAGCATTCCCTGCACACTGTTGTTGCTGGTGTTTTATGCCAGGTGATTAATCATTCTTGGTCAATCTCAAACACCATCAACCACGAATTCTAGTTACACTAGTTAGTATCATGCTTTGAATTCTTATCACAAATTAAAAAATACCAACTTGGTTTCGACGAAATCCTTAGCCAACTAGTTGGATCAATACGCAGATGAACAGCAATTAGTAGCGCCTGTCAAGCATGATTCATCAACCTCAGCCCCGGCCTCCGGAACTCTCTGTGATCACACCGCTTTCTGAAGGGTTGTTGTCGGCCACATGTTTGGCAAACATCATGATGTCAGACCTGAGGGGGGAATGGAACATAGTTTCTGCACATGTTGGTCTATGTTGGTAAAGGAATCTAACAACTGTTGACTGTTGACATACATGAGTGTTTATTCATCAATCATAATTACATGACATATATATATATACATATATGTACATACATATGTATATGTATGCATGTATGAATATACGAATATATATATATATTTATCTGTATGTACAGTTCTCCCAAGATTGTTGGTGCTTGAAGCACCATCCCCAAACATGTGTTTGTCGAAGAGCTGAGCATCATCCCAGGTAGGTAGGCTTGCAAAGGCAACATATGTGACACCATCAACCAGGTAGATGTGTGTTTGCACTCAACTATCCCGTTCTATCCCATCAACAATCGGTAAAAATGAGGTTGTTTGCTGATATGATGCTGGATCAATACATATCAATACCTTCTACCCTAGTGAAACTCTCACAAATGACCAGACTGCTCGAACAGTTGGGATGTTCATCTGTATCCGTTTTGGATGGTTAATCTTGACCCGCAACCATATGCAGACAGAATCAGTAGATTTCATTGTTCTGCACTTCAACCCCCCAAGTCTACAGCGTGGCTACTTCCCCACTTCTAGCTGCTCTTGAAGCTGCAAATCACCATAAAATTTGGGAGGAAAACACAAGTAGCCCCTGCTTCTCGGATCATCATGGCCCAAGACCCATTAAAAAATCATCAACAATAAGCAATGGTTCATATTTAGTTGATCTATATTCATTGATTTATATCATAGGGTCATTGTGGGTCGACTCCAAGCATTGCGTTTCGCCAGCGTCGCGGGATTTTCTCAACGATCAGCTGCAGCACCGTACCTACGAGCACCATACAAGTTGACGGCTAAGGAATCCATCAGTGACCACTGGGGGCGTACACCATTTTTCGACACCCATTATCCACCATGGTACTAGCAATACTCAGCGAAATGATCCGGATCATCAATTATCACCTATATCAACCACTCTAATCCATCATTATTCCATTGCTAGCCATTCTCAACCATGACAAAGCATCATGTAACCACCAGCCATCATTTACCAGCTCATTAATCAGTACTGACCTGCTTACTACCCAGAACTTCTATGGATATATATATATATTTACTTGAAATATACATATTCCAGCACTATCATTACATAAGCATCATTAACATCAAAGAATGAGCCAGTAACTAGCCATTCACCAATAAACCATCATTAATCATTATCGGGCCAGTATCCATCATCAACCTATATCAACCACCATAAACCAATAGTTGTACATTGTACCCAAATATGGGGTATGGTTAAAGTCAAGTTCGACCACTATAAATCAGGCTTGTAATCAAAATTGCACTCATTGGATGAGGGGTTCCTCAAAAAGCGGGACCCAAAAAAATGGTTGGTTTACCGCCATACATGATTAACCTTGGATGATTCGGGGTTTTGCATTCGGAGAAACATATAGGTCTTATTGTTGGTCATTTTCCCTTCAATTAGCAGCAATAATCCCATGTGGAACCGTTGTTCATCCTTCTTAACCACCATAATTACACAATTATACACATATATATATATATATATATACATATGTACTGGCCAATAAGTCCACAATCACTATCAAATACCAACCACTCTTCAGCACAGGCTCCGCTCCTGTCGTGTCCGTGGTCATCTCAGTTCCGCACACCGAGACTTGCTCTGACGGACCAACCTGACACCAGTGCCGGATGCTGGGACAAGGGACCCCCAGGAAGGGCCTTCTCCCCGAGTGGTTGCTAGTTGATGGCTGGTGATGGCTGGTAGTGGCATGTAGTGGCTGAATCAAACATGATTGATGGTTGTTACTGATGGCTAAAAATTGCAAGTTGTAGCATGTTGATATGACCAGTCCAAAAGGATAGCCATCTGTTTGATCAATGATGGTTTAGAAATCTACCACCATTCACCGTACCTGTAAATACATGCATATGGTCTGAGGAGAACTACCTATAGGTTAAGGTATAAATATGTACATATATACATCAGCGGGACAACTACAGAAACATCAAGTAATGTATAGTGAATGGTTACTATATATCCGTATTTGTTCCTGGTTTATTTACCGACGGGCAAGCTCTATCATGTAGCAAATAAGAATCAAAGGGATTGCAGTACATGTGGGACATGGGTTTGTCATCAACTAAGCATGACACAACTCGCTAATCTTGTAGAATACGAAAAGCGGTCATGCAACAGCACGTTAGCATATTCCAAGCTACCTACTCAGGATTGGCTCGGCCCTGATTCCACTGGCTCATGCATTTCTGGATTCCCATCCGCCCGGGTATGACAACCACCATTCGACACTGGCAGCTTGGGCATCGACCTGGTCGATGCTCCCTACCTTGTTATGGCTGTAACCGTTGCAACCCTTCCTGTGCAGTGAAAATGACTGGCACCAAATCGTGGCACCAACCAGGCGAACAAGCTGACCGATCCGCGGTTTAGCCGCCGAAGACTGTGTACTTCCCAAGAGCTTCGGTCAGAAACCATGTGACTATCTTAGTAATTATGTATAATTATCTTCAATCAGTATATAATCTTAGTATGACGATCTTCAATCAGTATGTAATTGTTTGTCGTTCTGCTGGCATTTCTGCTTGGTGGGTGTGATTCACTCTGAACAATTCCTAGTCAATCAACCAATAGTCCCAAACCAATAAACCAGCTATAATTGTTGGTGACTGTCCCCCATAGCTAACCACTATGAACTATACTTAAGCATAGAAAATCCGGCCAACCAGTCACTATCAAACTAAGCAGCTGGGAAGTATCCCCCAACCTCCAACTAGCTGTTCTACTGGGTTCCTGATCATTTTCCCAACTAGAAACGTCATCGCCCGGCAGTTGCTACCTTAGGCTGCAACAGCATGTGCTGCGAAATTTCCACATCCACGGCTGTGAACTTGATCAATTACAGATTTTCACGTATCATCATGCTTCACAAAATCTGCATGGTATATTCAATTTAATTTGACATGATCAATCTTCAATTTGTACCTTCCACTCTGATTGACTGATGACCGCACAGACACCCGAGCGTCGGAAGCAGTCCACCTCATCAGCCACTTGTCGAGCAAATCCCAGCAGACCGCTGTCGGACCCATCCACCCCTGGCGAGGCAGTGGATAGCCATCATCAAGCCACGACCAAAAACGCAAGTTTTGCCAGCGGCTTTTTGGAACATGCCTATGCTGTTGCTTATCTATGCCCATGCTGGTATTCTATGTATGCTATTCTTGGTGATTTGGCCGTGGGTCAGTTCACCCCGTACCCCTGGTTCCCCCACTATTAACCATTGTTTTCCTTCTGAAACTGGTTGATGATCATCCCTTATTTTGGGTGGTTGAAGCCTTGACCCAGAGCCATTTTGCATGGTGATTCCTGGCATGGATCATGGTTAAGCCAAGCTGGGAGACGGCACTGCTCTGGGAGTTCGTTGCTCCTTCCCACCGCGCCTCGGGACTTCAAGGGTCGCTCCTGAGGCCCCGAGAGGCCCCAAAGCGACAATAGTAAATGGTATGAAATGGTATGGGCGGATGTATCAACTACTGATCGGGGAAAAATGGTATGTTGGTGGTGAAATGGGACTAACATCGGGTAAATCATGGAAAAAAAAAGCAATGACAAAAAGTGCGGATAAACAATAACAAGAACGATCAACACTAGCGGCAGATACTGTTGATGATGATAACTGGTTGCTGGATGTTGCTGGTTTGATTGGCACTGTGGCTCATTGTGGCTGATGGCGATTTGTCGTTGACACCATGTACGAAGGGATCACCTTGAAGCTGGCACGGTGATGATCTCCGCCTCCACGAGGCTAATAAGCCATCAGTACCCAGTGTTGGTTATGCACCATTGGTAGTTAGCCACTATATGCCATCATGAATCCTCATTGTCGAAGATCAATCATCATCATTCATCATTGACCATTACTAACCCGTAGGCAATCACCATTGTCCATTGCAAATTGCAAACCATTCACCACCACTGTGATGAACAGTACAAAAGGCATGCACAAGCCACCGGTTGCCACACTGTAGAACCCCCCAGGGGAATGCAGCTGTAAGCATGGGACCGCTTTGAGCGCGGAGAATCACTCATAGTGAGCTCAGAATCATCGGGTAGTTTGTGCTTGTGGTTGTGGTACAATCCTAACCACTCATATCACCACTCGTAGTTAGCTGGTGATTGTGGTTTTGTTCCGAAATTGCTGGTTTCATAGTGTCTGACACGATCCTAAGTAGTAACATCGGCGTCATCACTGACGCTGCACGGCCCCTTGGCACTACTGGGACATATAGATAATGACCCCAGTAACTGCCTACCCCTAGTCAACCATTGATCATTGATCATTGTTCTGATTGATTGCAGTTGTGACAACAGAATTCATACAGTCAAGGGATAGATAGGGATACGGATATTAAATGCTATCCATCAAAACCCGATTCCCGCTAACTATCAACACTGGTCAACCAATATAACAACAAATGCATCCGTTGGTGGTTACCCTTGGAAGAATCTTCACCGAATTTCACCGGTCGAATCATCTGGGTACAATCGGGTAACATTGCAATGGAAGAAATCACAGGAAGGACTTGCCATGATCGATCATCGCCCAGCTGGTCACCTGGTTTTCTCGTCTCAAGAGGGAGGTCATGGCAGTGATCTAGGGCTAGCCATACAAATATGTATGCGTATGTGTATATGTACATAAATATAAATGTAAATATATATATATATACATATATATATATATTTACAAATGTAGATATACATACGTAGATATGCATATCTGTATATATATTATACATGTTTATTGTTTGCCAAAAAAGTGGGTACCGCCAAATCATCCAATACACACCATGTATTATCATTCATGGAAATACCATGAAATACTTACTTCGAGAAACCCTCATCTTATATACCTGTCACAACCAACAATCTGACGCCGAGATGACCAGTGTAAATCAACGAATTTGATCATCCAATGATAAACCTTGCCAGCAACCACTACACCATATCTTTCGCAAGTCAGCATGATCATCAACCAGCTACTGATATTTGATTCTGATTTGATTTTAATTTTTGCTATTCATCTACTATTAGTATTCATCCACCAGCAGTACAAGATCCAGTGATGATTGCTGCAAATTATTGCCCATCCTTTTAATTGTTACTAACATTCATCTACTATAGTAAATCATATTACTGTCTCACTATTCATCATCGCGACTAGTCATCATGAGTCATTGCAAATAATTAGTATCAGTCATTATCTACTTCAGTGATTCATACTATGACTATCAATTGCAACAATTATTAATTACTACTCATTATCATTACTATTATCAATGATTGATTCATAGAATTGTATGAACAAGTACTTCTATTATCGTTATCATCATTAATTATTACAGTATTATTATTGATCACTATCAATTCATCATCCATAGAATTGCCATTCTCAACTTCTCAGCATCCAGTGATTCATCGCCGTCCAGGCTGTCCTCTCTCGCCACTCTGGCTCTCGCCCGCTGCGATTGAAGTTCCATCTGGGCGGCGGGGCGTCCGCCAGCAATGGCTGTGCTGGAACAAGTTGGGTCAAGGCACGCCATGTGGTGGTGGAATTATCCAGTTGATTAGCCAGTTTAACCATCTATAGTAATCATTTATGGCAATCCTTTATAGTAATCATTTATAATTACAGTAGGAAAAAAACTCCAGCCACAACTTTGGGGGTTCCCACACTGGCTACCGCCATGTAAGGTTATCCACTTGTGTGTGACCATGTAAGATTGGACCACTGTGAAACAGGTCGCTTGCCAAAATCCGTGCTACTACAAGTCGTCGCAGAATCACGAACACGTCACCGCGGACATCAACAACCAGCAAAACAACAAGCGTGACCACAACAGCAATTACAATTGCAACAATGGGGACAATAGCAGCAGCAGAAGCATGAGTCAGCAAGAGCGACAGTAGGAACAGCAGTAGGGATTGACATCAAATGGATGGATTCCATACATGATCAAATGACAAGCACCTATACCAATTGCACCCAATTGCACCTTGTCCACCTTGCGCAACCGAGCTTGCAGAATGATGCTTGAAAGTCGATGACAATATGAACTTGGGCGGCTATCGATGCAAGTAGTGGAGGTTCTAATAATTTGTTCAGAAATGTTTTTATACTGCCTCGTTCTCCATGTTGACATCAACAAATCGGCTCCTTGAAGGGATCCCATTATTGATAGTACCCATGACCTTTAACGCTCATGGTCATTCGTACAACATGCATTTACTGACCAAAAAAACAATCTGGTAGCTGCTCATCTGGCTCGTCCTGTGGCCACGTATGGTGTTGCTACTTTCTGCTATTGCCGTGGAAGACAATGGTCCAAATGAAGCTTCCAAATGGAGCTTCAGTGAGGCATACTCAACTGGCAATTCATGTTCACACTACTTTTAGGAACTACACACCGCATGTACTTATATGTAGTTACAACTAATTAATTGCACATCACTGCATGTACTTATATGTAGTTATAACTATAATCGACTGTGTTATATACATTATTGGAAAACTGAGCTGAGCTCGCTCAGCCAATTCCGGTGGCTGCGAGCTTTCATGGGTTGGCAGCGCTAAGCTCCTGACCTTACCGCTTCCCTGGCGAATCGGGAACATCATGCGCAGCAACAAAACCACAGCTCGTCCCAGTGGCCCACCGAAAGGTCTGCATGGGTATGGGCTATGGGTCAAGCAGTTGACCAACCAACTTTCATGGGGGATTTCCACCAACAAAACTAGGGAAAACAATGGTTAACAGGGGGGAACCAGGGGTACGGGGTGAACTGACCCAGTGCCACTTTTCTGTAGACTCTGAAGATTCCATCCAATCACGTAATGAGCTGCATCTTGAGTAGATGTTGAAAGCCTTTGTTTTTCAACAGGATCCATGTGCAATGCAATTTGGAGTGCCCCACCGACACTGTGCAAACAGAAATTGTCCCTTCCGATGGCAACACAAATGAATTGATCAACCATTGCATCACGGGATGGGATGATGGGATAGCTCGAGTATGTTCAACAGCTCACATCAGTCTGATGCCACACCGTGTCTATCGATATGTGTTTTGCTAGTTGAACATGCATACTTATGCACACCATCTACTTGCAACAAGACAGCTTCCCATCTGTATGGACAATGATAATGATGGTGATGGTGCTGAGAACAATGATCTTGGATCTACATCAAGTAACGAACATCTAAACTAAGGAACTATGACAATGAAACAACCATCGGCCGGGTAGCTGGGCAAAGTACTCACGTTTAAAAGATGAGTCCGATGATAGGTTGGTTCTACCCGAATCCGAATACACCTTAGTTAGATATCCTTATCGGCCTTTTTGATTGCTCTACCCATTCCTTCCCCTGATATGAATCCACGAAAAACCTTGGTTTGGTAGGGAATCTATCGTTTTTTTAGGGTGTCAGAGGTGTTTTGATGTTATGGGCAAGGGGATCAACACGAATCAACTGGCATCCAAGCACACAAAAACTGCCCACCTCCGACTCACTTCCGGATGCATCTGCCTCTTCACCCTGAGGATATCAGGGTTGAGGATCACGACACAAGCCGCCTTCACAGGTGAACAGTCTCCTTATATCACATTGTGAATAAGCTTCTTAGAGTTTAGCCTACCCACAACTTGTGCAAAACAGGGGAAGGATAGAAGACGTATACCTGGTTGGCCCTGCTTGAGGTTCTTCCAAATCAACTCCCAGGCTTTGGGTGGTGACTGGTTGGAAGAGGTTCCTCATCAGTTCTTGTTGGCATCGTTTTTAGCAGCACGAGTCTTTTTCGTGCAAGCAAACCAAGATGCTGGCAGTGCCAGGCTGATGAGAGACAGGGGCCCAAATCCAATCATAGAGTCATAGGCTAAACAGCAGATCCCGTGGTAGGTCTACAACAAGGTTTACTTTTTGCTGCACTAAATCTGATCATTGATTACTTAATTGGTTTTTGCTGCTTGGTGGTTCCAACCCATCCCAAAAAATACTAGTCAACCACCCATCCCAATCCCAAATATATAGTTCTTCGGGAAATTGTTTAAAACCGCCAATCAGCGTGTTAGATTGATTTCTCAGCTTGATTGCACAAAACGATAATGCCAATCATTACCAATCATGATTTTCCTGCTAGAATCAATTGTTAGATGGCTATTCAGTTTGATTCTTCTGCAATCAAATTGGTCATATCCGCATCTTGTCATGATCCAATCAGCAACCCACGGACCTCTTCCAACTTTGACTTGGACCTGCAGCAGTGGCACCTGGGATCAACCTCTGATGCGGTGCCTTTCCCCACAGGAACTGTTGTGATGTTGCGAAAGCTGTGCCCCTGAGCAGTTGCACCATCAAGCACCAATCATGATCGTTCATGGATTTTTGTTTGTGAAATACTCCCCCATCAGGGGTTGGACAGGGCTAAAGTAGACCGTCTGGTGGAACTTGTAAGAGGTGGGCCCTCCCCATCTGACTTCACCATCGAAGTTGGTGTCACTTGTTGATGATATCTGCATCCTAGAACATGTTCCCATCATGGATGATCATCCTCGATTTGGAAGTGCTACGAGCATTCGGTCGCTAACCAGCATTCAGCCAGGGTTACCGACACACTGAAGTCACCTGCGACAAAGTGCTGGTCAAGCCACACGAGAAGCGAGTATAAGCGGCATGAAAAAATCTTCATGAAAAATGATGATCATGACAACAACGATAACAATGATTACTGACTGGTGGTTGAACCCCCCTATGAAAAATATGAGTCAACCAACCATTTGTTAACAACTACAAGTGGGAAAATCACGCATGTGAATCAAACCCCCAACCAGTAGTTGTTCAACCACTATTGTTGGGTACAATCCCCCATTATTAACCACTATTAGTGGCTCTAACCTCTATTAAAAAACAACAGCAAATGCCAACCAACCGCCTTCAACCACCCAGCTGAACTGCTGGCAAAACCTTCGCTGCCTTCCCTCCAGGCACCTAGATGCAGCGGCAGCCCCTCCTAGCGGTCCAGTGCCGCCCGAAAACGATGAGGTGAAGTGATCCCAGGGAAATGCTTGAAACCCAGCAACACCAACCCAGTAATACATCATACTGGCAGCTGGTCGGTTTCCCTATTAATAATGATCATGTAGGAATGGTTGGGGGGTACCACCATGGATACACCCATGGTTCATCCGAGTGTGTCCATCACTGTTGAAGCACTTCAACTTTGTTCAGGCAACTGCGGATCTGTTGGTGACGCGCAATGACAATGGCAGAATAGTAGTCCGTTTTGTTCCCCCTAGTTTACCTTAGCCGGTGAATTATCTGCAACATAAGGGAGTTATTTAATATGATGGTTTCTCAAAATAGGGGACCCCCCAAATCATCCATTAATAGTAATTTATAGTAAATAACCATCCATTTTTGGGGTCCCCTATTCTGAGAAACCACCATATGGATCCGTCGACCAACCAGTGATGTTGACCACGGCCAACCGCGGTTCAGCATGGGGAACCACCGGTCAGACCTCCAGCTCGTGTAAGGACTGCCTGACAGCGAGGGCCAGCAATGATTGCAGCAATGATTGGATGCGCTCTCATTGGCCATGGATGTGCATGGTAGCTGTTACCTGGGAGACGCCGGCTGTACTAATATCTCAACATCTGTTGGAGAAACCGCTGCCAACCAGGGTCATTGTTGACCGGAAGGCACAGGTGGATGGCTACAACTGATCTCAATGTCTTTCGATGACCTTGATGGCCACAGTACGGAGTCAATGGGTGTGGTCCCCACTGCTTGACCTGACCTGAACAGTTTCCAAAGCTGCAGGAATGTCCTCGAAGAAAGGGGGAATGTCTCCCACCAGCTGAAGGAATCCCAGCTAGAATTGTCCAGCTGAACTGGGTGAAAAAATATGAAGAATCAGATGTTCGAACCCACCAATCAAATTCTTCACCAACACGGCTGCCTCTTGCTCGCAGTATTTTGGTGCCTCCAAATCAGATCAGAATGCTGCTCGCCCCTCTTCCGGAACATGAAGAAGCATGACAAACCATGTCTTTGAAACCCAGGTGTAGGTCGATTGTCACAGGTCTTTTTTTCCACCTGCTTTGTTGAGATGTCTCAATTCAGAATCCAGGATGGGCACACAACCCAGATAATAATACATATAACTACCCAATCAGCAATAAGTGATATAAGTTCAAGTTTACTCAATTCATGACCCTGTTTGAGACTACGAGCCACAAGACCAGATGTTGCTAAGCTCCCACATTGATATGTCAACTGGCCCTGTCACAGCTGGCAAGTACCGCAGTGTAAGGTTGGCCTTATTTTTCAGGAGAACGGATCAGCATGAAGTGCCTTTCAAGGAAATCTCTACACTTGCTTCGTATTTGTTTAAGCTTTGTCACTTTTCACAGTACCTAACGACTGTACCTTCATCACTGTGACCAATGTCTCGGTTTCTGTCCCATCAGGGGCTCTTTGTAACAAAACCTGACCGATCCATTTTTAGACATTCCGCGGCAAAGCCCCAAGCACGCACTTTGCCCCCATTTTCACAATGCTTCCTGCGAGGCGTTGCTGGCCCTATAAATAATAAGACCTAAATGAGGATCCTCAATGGATTGCACCCATGAGAAGCCAACTTGGTGCCCCTGTGCCCTGAGTCTCTCAGGAAGGCAGAGAGATCATTTCTCAGCTGCACCATTCGCGCAGCTAACCTGTGCGGTTCCTTTCTGTGTGCGGACCTTCCACACTACGCCATTTTTGGGGATATATGGGATATGCATGGATATGCTATTTTCCATCCTCCTCCATGTGAGACAACGCGATAAAGCTACCCTTCCAATCCACTGTACACTGACGTTGTTTCAACTCAGAAGCCATAGCATTTCGAAAGAGTGTGACCCATCCTTCTCCTCGGACCATACCACACTTTGACAGCGGACCAAGGCGATCTTCCATGCAAGTGATACTCTTATGACTGGGAAAGAGAGCGATAAGCTCTGACTCCTCTTTGTTCCCTGTGAAAGTCCCACCTGTAAGTTCAATGATACCTCCGTTGTACTTTGTCACCGCCTCATTGGCATGTTCCTGGCTACTGAATGCCATGGTCCCAGTGCCTTTTCCTTCCAATTCACAACGAAGCACCGGCCCAACTTGCTCGGTGAAGATGCGCTGTAGCTGTAGGCTGGTGATCCTTCGGGACAAATTGGACACCTTAACTTGATGGCCTCGGCCCGCCACCTGCATGGGCTCCCACGGTCCAGACAGCGGTGCCACATGACCGTCCGCTGGCAGCACAGCGGGCTGGCGCGGTCTCACCGGAGATGCCACGGCCGTGCTGTTGGATGAGATGGTGACCTGCAACAGGGACCTGCAACACCTACACTGGTGGCACGGCAGTCGGGGCTGGAAATGTCACAAGTGGCTGTTGTGCAATGAGTAACACTTCAGAGCTACAAATAGTGGTCACAGCTGCAACGGGAAAGACGATCTTTCCTCATAGGAACATCCCAGAAATGACAAAAACAAACAAAAACTACAGCCGCTACAGTACACATAGCACACTTAAAAGCAGTTTTCCCCAGGTGACACGCGGTTCATTCTTCCGGGTGAACTCACTTTTTGAGTGTTTCTCAAAATACGTAGTGGACCCCAAAAATGGTTGCTTTGTCACAGCAAAAATGGATCATACAGGATGATCAATGGGGGTACCCCTATGACTTGAGAAACCTTCAGATGGATCCAACATAAACCATCTATAGTAGTCATAGGTGGTTTCTCAAGTCAGAAACCAGGGGTACCCCGAGTGATCAGCCCAAAATTTCACCATCTATAGTAATCAAGCACTATATAACCATTATCAACGAATATTGGCATCTTACCATTAATTATCAAGCATTATCAACCATTATCAACCATTGTCAACCATTATCAACCATAGATGTTTGATAAATAATAGTGATCAACCCATATAAACCAACCATTTTTAGGTCCCATCTTCTGAGGTCCACCATCGCTTGCTTAGCGCACCGCAGCGGGTGGCCCCAGACATCCCCGGTGACGCAACCTGTTTGCCAACTTGTCGTGGTACTGTGGGTGGGTTGACCATGTCTTTGCCAAAGAGCGACAATGCCTCAACCAGCTCCTGGGGCGAGCCTCTGGTGGTCAAAACTTCTCCAGTGTCAAGATCGGTGCTGGGGTAATGTTGGTTTCTGATTAGTGTAACCCCCCCTCTAAGTAATGAAAATAGATGAAACTAACAGGTAGATACTAATCAGAAACCAACATTATCGTTTTGTGGGCCCATTGTTTCACGATGTTTCACGCCACTTTCATGCCAAGCCGATGATTTGGTTGATGTATGTCGTCCCTTTGTTGGGGAGCAATATCGCTCTAGGTTTTTTTAATTTACAAATGCCCAACAGTAAGCAAGTGCAAGAATGATGATGGCTATTGACACTTCGTGAATGGTGCGTTTTTGAATAGTACAAGAGACGATGGATCTATTGGATACTACAAGGGAGGTCATAACCAAACATCCAAAAAGGGGGGGGGGTAGATGAACGTCCCAAGAAGTTGGTACCAAGTTTGGTTGTCCTATTATGGCCAGATCCCATGCCCCAGCCACAGCTGCAGCGGTATTGCAAAGCCTCCGACTCCTTTAATGGGACAGAAGACATAGGGAAACACCTTAGGCAATGCATCAGGAAAGCCAAAAAAGGAACTAACCTAAGGCGCTGTTCCTGCAGTGTTTTTGATCTCCCAAGGCTTCAACCGCTCCTTGATGGGAATGCTGATGTTCACCTGAAGATTTACGACCGGAATGGACTCGGACTGTTGATTGCGAGAGAGCGCCACTCCAGCGTGGCACGCTGTGGTGATGGGGATGGAACAGGTTGCCGCCATGCCGCCGGAAAGGTGAAAAAAAACACTTTGTGAGGCAAAGCTGCTGACAACGGATCCGAAAATACGAAGATTCCTGACTTCAAAATACTTCAACTTTGTGATTCCCCTGCTGTGAGAGCTGCGATTGAGACCTGACGTTCAGTCTTCACTGCCTTCACTAACTTCTTGGGCTTGGCTCGCTTGAAACGGCAAAGCCTTCAGAGGCAGAACATGCAAACCTGGCCCAGCAAAGGGTGAGCTACATCCCCAGGTATCAACCAAGGCGATGGGCCATCACTGGTACCATGACAATCTACCCATCAACTATCAGAAGCCTTGGTTGATACCTGGGGGGGTTCTCTAGTGATACCCATGGTTGATACCCATCAACTATCTAGTGGTCTTCGGTTTCTCGACGGTACATCACTGAACAATCAACAGCCCTCATTGGTCACGATCAAACCTTCATCAATTATCGTAACCCCTCATTTGATCGCTGCAGACTCCGCGGCTGAAAAGAGGAAGTCTTGTTTGCAAACATGATTACTACAGGTCACAATGTCCAATATTGCACACCTTCAAATGTCGGATCCATGGAAACATTTCACCAGCTTCAGATGTTGGATCCATGGTTCCAATCTGATCAATCTGATGACCAAACTTCCAAGCATTGTTGGATGGCGCTCACCAAACATCCAACAGCCACATGGATCACGCGCCAACCATGGAAGGTACCCCTCGGCCAGTGCAGGTTCCGCTCCGCATCGCTCCGCCGGCTCTGCCTTGCCATCATCTGATTCTGAGAGGCTGTCCAAATCATCCTGGTCGCTGACTTCTGACCATCACTGGGGAACGGACACCATAGCAATGAATTTGAAACCACTTCTGTTTTTTAACGATATAAAGGGGACAGAATTCACCACTTCTGCTTTTTACAATTGATATCCCTAACAAAAAACGAGTAGTGGAATTGAGATTGGCCAGTGAAAGGTCCTCCCAGCAATGATCTGCAGTAGCCTTTTCCATTCCCCTGTCAGGAAATCTACAATCCCAAGATCCACATCAAGCTCAGAGGCGATTCGTGCGATGGGATACCAATCAGCTGATGGTTATATAACATGCTTAATTAATTAATCATGATCAATTATGGTTTAAAAAAGGGTTAGTACAATTTCAACAATGATTGATTGTACAAACCTTGTGATGGATTGTCGTATATCAACATGTTTGGTACCTTCATGGGATCTATCAAACTTCAACACCCGTGTGAGCTATCCCACTAATCAACCCACTGTATTCGATTTCTGAATTGGAGCTGTCCATGAGTCACTATCCCCCGATCTGCACCGACTGCTTGCGGGGAGACGAAGAACCTCTTGGGGTCAGGCTCATTGACAATGCCTTGCTGGGATTTGCTGGGTATGCCATCTCCCAGAGTAAGCTGCTCGGTAGTTCTTCCAATGAATATAGAAGTTTTACACTCGGGATGTGTTACACCGGGCGCAGTAAGGCAACCAATATCATGGTGGTATCATGGATGCTATGGCAAAACTCACAATGAACTAATACAATTGTGTCATGATGATGACTGACAAAGAACATCAAGTGTGTTTAGGGATAATAAACCCCGATCGTTGCTGATTGTTGAGCATGGTATCCGCCGAAAAAAAATGGCGACATGCAATACTGAAATACGCACTAGATCCCAAAGACTTGAGTGGCTTCCAGTGGCCCTTGCTCGCAGCAACAACTTCTATTCCAATCCCTGAATCTCCAACATAAATCCCGCTGGTTCCCCCAAGGCTACGTACAGATTCGCTTCTAGACGCCACAGCTGGCAGGGGAAGGTCCGCCCAGCCCCCATGTCCTCCGAGTCATCACTAATCTCATCGTCCGCATCTGCGCCAAGGGCAAGCATATGAATCCTCACCATTTTTGTTTGAGCTGATTTTCCTTATAATCACAGATTTTTTGAGATTTCCTCATCACCTCGAGTCTTTTTTGATCGTTAATCATCGAATCATCTCAGACATTCTTTGAGACTTTCAGTCCGAACATCGAGAACATCCGCCCTCACAGCTGGACATGAAAACAACTGCTCCAAACTGCCCCAGCCACCTGCCTTCAGGCCAGTTTTTATCGGGTTCCCCCCACCCCAGCGCCTTCCTTCTGCGCCGGGGCCGACGTGGCAGCGTCTTGGAAGATGCTGTCCTGGTGGCTCTCAGCACCCATGCGCAGCAGAAAACCCATGCAGTTCACCATCCAAAGAATCGTTGGAAACAGGATGATCAGGTCACAAATTCATGAAGTTTGCAAGTTGGCCGACTACTTCTTTGGAAGGGGAAATAAATTACAATCTTGAATGGAACGTCACCCCATGTGGGGGTTGTAGACTTACTTAATCTCATTTGTGGGCAACTCCAGGTCCACATGATAAAACGTTAGCATGTGGGTAAAACAATGTCAAACCATGTCCCCCCTTTTGCACGTCTCCAAACAAAATGGCCGATCGACCCAGAAACCGATCCATACTACAATGTTAATATAACAGCGATCGCAACCACCGCTGCAGGTCCCCCCAAAAAAAACATTCACTTTCACTATACATTTATGGTTAGGGGGCAGCAAATAGCGAAGATAGCAAGATCGCAAAACTAGCTGTCCGTGGCTGTAGTTGAGAACCTCTACCACCCAAGAATATCAAGTACGATGACTTTTTCTTCTGTGGGACCAGTGGTTCTAGGGTACTAAAATGGTGGTTTCTCAAAATAGGGGACACCAAAAATGGTCAGTTTATTACTATAAATGATTAGTAGTGGATGATTTGGGGGTACCCCTATTTTGAGAAACCCCCAAATGTATGGATACGTATGGGCGACAACCACATATCTAAACTCATTGGTCATCTCATCGCCATCCAAACGCTTGACCTCGCTGCTGGACACAGACAACACAACCGAATCGACATTCGAACCACGGCAACAACAAGAATTTCCCAGCAACATGACACATAGCCACAGCACATGGTTGTGTGTCAAAATTGGGTAGCCCCAAAAACCTTGGTTTATAATAATAGATGTCCATAGATTTCCATTATAAACAGCCTAATAATTTTGGCAAAGGCCCACATAACACCAACACATACCCCAACACGCCACAGGTCGCTTCACCGACATCGACACAGCGTCCTGGCGTCTTCCCATGGATTGCATCCACGCCAAAAAGAGCTGCTGCTGAGACGATGCCGCACCCTGAGGCCACCAGTCACCCGGTGCCCATGGGTGCCCCGTGTGTAACACCATGGGTGCCCCGTGTGTAACACCATGGGTGCCCCGTGTGAACACCGGCAAACCACGGAAAACCGCTCGCTGATGCGACAGCGTAACAGAACTGTTACGGCCAGACAGGGCGTGCTGCCGTTTTCACTGTGAAGGCGCAGTTTTGATGTCTTTTTGGAATGTCGGCCGGGCAGCCTACTGGCTGACGAACATTTAACCCCTGACTTCTAAAACCAAAACCTCAAAATCCGAAAACCGTACACCCTGAACGCTTAAGTCCTAAATCCCTAAATCCTAAATCACAGCATTTTGTCAATATCTTTTTACATACTGTAAAGCCACAAATGTTTAGAACAAGATTGCAACGCCTTGTCTCGCTTATGGCTTGTAGCATCATTAGATCTAGGTATGGTAAGACAACATAAGCCATTGAATTGAATGCCATTCATGTGTATAGTTTGAAAGCAGTATGTGACCGCTGACCGATGCTGACCGCATCATGCATCTTCCGTCACTTCCGTGCCATCTTTCGTCCTCTTGGGACCGGACCTGCAGTTCTGCTGCCGCGCTGGGCCGTTTCCTTGGCCAAGCAGTGATTGTTCAAGCAGAGGTGGTGACTGAATTCAAGCAGAGACATCCTGTGACCCCACTGCCCGCAGTTCGACTGCTGGTGTCCTCGTGGTTGCTGACTGGGGGTACCACGATCGATACCGAGACTCATCGGTATCGGGTCTCCCTTTTGCAGGCAGCAATGGAGAACATAAGCCATGATCAAGGGAGATTTTCATGAAAATGAAATGAATGACAGTTGATGGTTGATGATGACTCATGACCCTTAATGACAGTTGATCAGGCTAACAGTCACACAACAACCCGATTGGATTTACTCCTTGGTTGAGAAGAGGAAAGGACTGAACACTGACCGTCTAGAGACTGGGACCTGACCGCTTGGGACCAACACATTTGCGCATAACTACTATTTGGTTAGAACACTCCTTGCAGCTCCTTAGCTTTCCCTTGAAAGAGATGTATGGATACCCCTAGCTCCTTAGCTCCCCAACCAACAGCCAAATAGTAGCAGATAATGCACATGCAACAAGCCAGAGCTTCTCGACCGTGCATCCTGAATAGCAACCGGTACAGCTGAATTTCTGACGTCGCCTGCTTTGGCTGGTAAACAAACGCCATCTCTCGCCCAACCCGGCAAAATCAGCAAAAGGATTCACAATCATATAATTGGTTGGTGTTTAGATTTATGTTTTGGTTCACCAAACAGAAACATTTTGATATATCTTCATTGGTGTTGTGTATTGGGGGTATTTGGGGGTTGGGTGGTTGATGGAGCAAAAATCCAACAACCCAGCCTTGTTTCATCGTACCATTGGGCCTTCACTTGGGTAGTTTGGCGCCCCCCAAGTCTGCTTGCTGAGCGCCTGCCCCACGGGTCGTAGCTGATGCTGCAGCTGCAAGTGAATGGCTGTTACGATAGTTCCAAATCCATCTGAGCTCTACTTACTCGGCAACGCCCAATGCAGTGGAAACATGGCTCAGTGAGTTTGCCCGCGACCTCCTGCGCCCATTGCCCCTTCCAGAACTCATTGTGATGCTCCATGCCTTCCTTCCACAGATTTCATTTGGTAGCTCTCGGCGGTTTGTTGGGACAGCCAAACGGAGCCCCAATTGTGAAGGAAGCATGCTTACCTTTCATCCATCTGCCACTGGCCCACACCAACTCTTTGAGTACCAGCTTCAGAACCACTATCCAGCGAACCAGCATCAACCAACCAAGCTCGAGCGCATCATCCAGTTCCACAGCTGCCATGTCCAAACCCAGTGATGTCGCCTACAAAGTTCAACAACCACCATTCTCCATGTAACATTGGTGCAATAACCATCGTGAAGCAATATTAACAAACATAACATAATTCATTAACCTTTGCTAACCATTGATCATTGATCATTTCCTAACCACCATTAAGGAGTACCAATGGCCACTACTAACACTCATTCACAACTACAAAAAGTTCGGTAATATGAAGTCAAAATGATTCTCAATGAAATCAGCTGTTTAACACTGCTTATTGACCACTTTGGTTATTTCTAAGCTTATAACTTCTTCATCTGTGCTAATCACTTTGGTCGTTTCTAGACATAACTTATAACCAAATCATTATCGGCCATATACCAATGGTTCACCACTATCAGCTGTTTACCGCGGTCGCCGAGTTTCTGAAATTTCAGCCACCTGGATGCCCCTCCATAGGTCGTCAGTCGCCGGACACCTGGATGGAGAGATCGGCAGTGAGGGAACCACTCCACGCCGTCTGCCAGGGCAACCATGTTGTGATTCCATGTACGGGACAAAAGGCTATGGGTCAATATTAACCAACCAATGATGGGGGTTAACCACCAACAATAATAGGGAAAATAATGGTAATGGTAGGGGGGAACCAGGAGTACGGGGTTTTGACCCACAGCCAAAAATCCACGGGTGCGATTCCATTTCTGATTTCAACTTTCATGAACAATGTTATTCAAGAAAATCATGACATATCGAAGAATGCGTGAGCATGGAATGTTTGCTGTGGCCCAGTTTCATTGACTGTGCGAAAGTAGTCTAGTCTACGATAATTACCCGTTCCACTCATTTGGAAGTTCTCTTCGAACCACGTCAAACCAGACCTTACTAGATACTCGTCACAATGATCATGCTGAGTTGGTTATTCACAGTATTTCACCAGTGTTGCCACTTTTAAACCGCTATTCACCACTTTGAATCACTGTTCACAACCACTGTCCACAACCACGAAGCCATGAAGCACTATCTAAAACAGCAAAGTAGGGGCGTGGAACCGTGTCGATTCAAGCTGGATAGCTCTGCAACTTTGGGGGGATTAGTTTGGGCATGTGGTTCTTCAACTATTGCAGCTGGTTTATAGCAAATTCTAGATCAAGGATCATGACAATCCCCGGCAAACACCAGGTATCAAGTCATGGTGACAAGCAAGCAACCAACCCCTTGCTCATTGACAATGCCCAACTGTTGTCATAAAACTGTGGGCACCTCATCATTTCGCACTGCACTTTTCCTCGCGGTCGCCCGATCCGTCTGCATTCATCTGCGGGGATCAACTTGGCCTTGCTAGTGCCGGTCACTACACTCTAAACTCTGGCCCCTTCACCACGTAGTGACCTACATAAACGCAACCAAGAATCCCCCACTCCATGGTCCATTTGCAGTAAGCACGCATCCAATGGATCTATCCTGTTGATCCACCTTGGGAACTGACGCTTTTCTTGGCTGGAGCATTCTCTGTGATTGTGTATGGAATGATGGAAGAACTCGAATGAATCCGGGTGACTCAGCCCAACAATCGAGAAGTGTGACGTCTGAAGCCGTGCCATAGATCGAAGGTCATAGACCCATATTCTGACTAAATTCGCCTGTGGCACTTACGGCGAGTAGATGGTACTCATGGGAATGACTCACAACGTTGTCACAATCGTCAGCCTGGCATTCCACATTGATTGCCTGAGTATGATCATTCCAATGAAACTATGCTCTTCACCCTCACTTTTGTCTCAATTCATCTGAATCGAATGGTACTGCAATCTGCGATGGTAAAATCTTACATTTCAGAGTGATACTCCAGGGTTAATAAAAGTAATTCTGTATGTACACAATAAACTATCGTAATGGTGGTTTCTTAAGATAGGGGTACACCCAAATCATCCAGTTTAATAACCATTGTTGGTTTCCCTATTTTAAGAAACCACCATATGGCACATATGATATCGCTACTTGAAGTGTGCTTTGTCAACCCACTGACCCAAAATCACACAACCATTTCTCTGCAGCTTAACGTGATTCTGAATGGCCAGTAATCATGTTACACACCCATCAATGATCATCATTCATAACCATTACAGTAATCATCAAGGTGTTCAACTATTCTATGTGATTCTGTTCATCATTTGATAGGTGGCGTTTCTGGTCAGCCATTGTTTCAACCATCACAATCTGATTGATCCTACCATGGTTGTTTGTGGCGATCCCTTCTGATTCTACCATGGTTGATGATTTAGCCATTGTTTCAAACATCTGTGAAAGAATTGATTCTACCATGGTTGTTTGTTGCCTAACCATTCTTCCCACCATGGCGATCCCTTCCGATGGTGTGCGGGGGTTTCCCACGGCTCAACTCACAGCGCTCAGAAAGTCAGCGGCTCGACCTGGTGATGGGCTGATGCTGGGCTGATGATCACTCATCCTCTCGTGGTTTCGGCTTCCAACCATGCAAAAACCCAGGAGAAACAAAGAAGAAATCGTCATCTTCTGGTTTCAGTTGAGCTACAAAACGAAGTGTCGAAAATCATCTGTTCGCTGTAGTTAAATGGTAGTTCAGCTTCTAGACTAGCTATAAAAATTATCCTCTGGAAGTTGCAAAAACCAATTAGAATGCCATCTACAGCGCGAATCAACTCAGCTATAATGGCAGCGTTGGGCTGAGGGGGGAGTACACCTATGGTGAACACTGGGGCTTAACCAGGGGTTGATGGTTGGTAATGAAAACGATGATGGGATGGTTGAGTTGGTGGATCTTGAGTTAATCACACTAGAAACACTCAAAACATATGGTTGAATATGCTTATTAACCATGAAGTTGGTGATTGATGATGGTCAACAATGATAGTTGAGCTTGGTGACGACTCAATATCAGTGGTGTGAACGGTGAACTGGGGATAGCATAATGGCAACTGATTGTTAACGATAACAAACAACGATGAAAAACAATAGAACACGAAAAGCATGTAAGTTCTGCTAATCACTGTAAAATGATGGTTAAGTTATAATATATAATGATTGATGGTGGATTATAGTGATAGGTCAGTACACTAAATAATCACCAATACCAATAACAATTATGACACTCGGGCACGAAAAAGGTAAGTAACAAGTAATCATCACTGATGGTTGGGCCGCAAATGGATCCGCAGGGGTCACTTCAACCGATTCATCACCAAGTAGATGTCTATGGTGTAATTATATTATATCCTCCATTTACAGGTATGTATGTGTGTCCATTTCATTATTCATCAATTGATGATGATTTATATATATTCCTCTGTATCTGGATGTAAATTATTTTTAGCGCTGGCAGCTGCAAGCTTTGTAACTTCCGTGCTATATCCCCACTCCACAGTTCTCATCTGCCGTGATCTTTCGAAGCAACACCACAATATCTGCCCACAGATCCTATGATCGGCTAATGTTCATTGCATTTCTAGAAGTCAAAGTCTGATTGTTGGGGAGGGCATGACAATGTCCCCCTGCTGGAACCAGTCCAAGTGATCTGTAGGAAAATTTGACTGCCTCTTCTTGCCATAAGTTAGAGCTTTATTTGCAAATTGTTTCTACTTATCGAGTCGTTTACCCTTGGATTCTTGCAAATGATCAGGTCCAAGCTTCTGGGCTCCAAAATACAAGTGACATATCACTCACATCGGCACCAAGAAGAAATGGGACATCACCTTGTTGACTGAGTGCTGCTTCTCATGTGCTGCCTCACACGTTGAGCCCTGCCTCGGCCTGGGGGAGTCGACCACAACAATAGAGCGGAGGTTTTGGCTTTCTGTGCCTGTGGCCGCTGAGCTGCGACCATCAGTGGCTGGTGACATGTTGACTTAATGGTGACTTAATGGTGACTTAATGGTGACTTAATGGTTGATGAATTGGTGATCACCATTAAGTCACCATTGAGTGAATTGTTGGTGAAGTGGTGAATTGAGTTCACTTAGTGGTTGGTGAATTGGTGGTTTCTCTATGTCTTCCCTCTTGCTGTGCAGGTCTTCGCTTGTTCATCAAAAGTATCGCGACCGAGGTGTCCACCAGTAGTGCAACCGGCACCAGGTAAATTATCTGTGAAGAAGAGAAGTCTTGATTGGAACCATCGCTAGAACAACTGATAATCAGTTTTTGTTGTTGGTTCATGTTGGTTCTAGATATAATTAATTGGAACCATCTTGGAATACAACTGATTATAGCTGGAACCAATAAATGACAAAACACGGACAAACCTGTAAAAAGTGAAAGGAATTTGATCAACCTCATACATGTCTATATGTATATGTATATATATATACATATATGTCCGACTAGTAGATAGCATGTATATTTGGATATAGATTATATCATCTGGGGATACAAACGTGATCACACGTGTGTCAAGTCAAAACATATCAACTATGTACAGTATATATTTTATATTTATATTTATTCAATTGTTATATAATTCCATTCTTGATATGTCATGTTTTTTGGAGCGCGTGCATATACATGCTTCACTCCTTTCCCAACACCTATCGTGTCACTAAAATTCAACGGTCAGAACGGACCAAGGATCAGGACTTGAAAACAAGATACCGATGCTGGTTGGTTGTTGCTGGTTGTTGCGCTTTAGATGGCCACAATTTGGTCTGAATCCCAGGTGAGGGAAAGACTGACTGAAACCACCCACCGCCACAGAAAGTGTGCTGGCATACCAAAAAGAAACTTATGATCATATTTCCATGCCATTTGTTGATGCTTGGCCAAGTCTACAAATGTACACATCAATCCCATTATCAACGGCTGGCTAGTTCATGATCAACGTTTTGGGGTAGATCACCAGTCAAGTACCACCGCGGATGGCATTAACAGCTCAATCTCACATGATGAATGGCTATTCTTGCATTGTTATCTGCCATTCACCACATGTCTGCGGGTCCAACCTTTGTACCCCAGCTGTTCACGTCATAGGGGACGCTCCAAATCATCCAACATAAACCATTTGTATTCATAAACCATCCATCTTTGGGTGCCAAATTTCAAGAAACCATCAAATTCCATAAATCAACAAAAAGTTGAGAGCTGTCCTGATGTGAAGGTCATGGACCCATGGCTTTTGGTTGGCAAATGACGTGACCCATTGCCAGTTGGTACATCCCCCATTCTTGTTAGAGATTATCCCCAAAGCCCTAAAAGACAGCTAGTGAACCATTCTCAACCATTCACCACTATCAACTAGCTAGTTGCAGTAACCATGATCAACCATCAACAATTCCTTACCAACCACTGCTCCTCACCTGCTTGGCGGCAGCACCTTCAGCTGCAGTTGCCCCGCCTTGGCGATGATGTGATGGTTGGCTATGAATGGCGATTGTTACGGGTGGCTGTTATGGTGTAATGGTTGGTGAATATGGTTGATGAATATGGTTGGTGTCATGGTTGGTGTCTTGGTTGGTGTCATGGTTGGTTCCTTACTCCTTGGTTGGTGAATGTTTAAATGAGCAATGATGGTTTTGCTGAGTGGTTTATTGAAGATTGACGGCTATTGGGTTGGCATATGGGTGGCTCACGGTTGGCTCATGGTTGGTTCATGGTTGGCCAATGGTTGGCCAATGACCAATCATCAATGGTGAATGTTGCTTGATTGATGACCTATAACCTTGCCTAATGGTTAATGATTACTAATTATGGTTGATTGCTCGTGGTTGGCAAATTAGTGATGACCATCATCACAGGGTGAACGTGAACCTGGATACTGGATGATACTGGTCACACTCAAGTCTTGAGTGGGCGGCATGACCCCAAATCACAACAGGGCAACCTGTATCACCCAAGTTGGTTGGGCACAACTCTGTTTCCAATCCCAAACGGAATCATCCATCATCATTATCATCATGATCATCATCATGGCCGTCGTCATCATCATCATCATCATCACCGTCATTGTATTTGGCATGGCTTACAATGCAAACATCAAATTGTCATGGTCAACGTCATGACAATACATTGAAACAAGAAAAAGCATGAGGAAAGAAACAAGCAACATCACCACATTTGGGTTAAACACATCATGCAGATCGGTATAATACAGACATGGCGGCTGGGTGCCACACCTGTGTCTGGCGGCGGTTCCTGGGCAGGTGTGATGAACACGGCTATGATTCATCACCAACCAGCAACATTTCGACCTAAAAAACTGTGCTGAAGGCTATTGCTGGCAACTAGCAGTTGATAATTAAATCTAATCAATAACTAATCCTACAAGTAGCCGCCAACAACCAGGAGTAGTATTGGCAACTTTGATTAGTTCAAAGAAATACTGCTTGTTTCACTAGTTATTGAGATCTGACTGAATCCAACACGCAGCGATGGACCGCATTTTGATAGAACTGAGGTGCGCAAATGGGCCCACAGCTCGTTTCAGCCATGTCATCGGTTGCATGTTGAAGTCCAGGTAAGTGCATAAGAAGGCTAAGCATGACACGTGTGTTTCACTTTCACCGGAGCCAGCGTTCAAGTCCACAATGCCACCACCCAAAGCATGACTGAGGACGATATCTAGCGACTTTGCTAGAGATTCGTACCCCTCAGTTAGCTAACTTAGGTTATAACTAGGATACGTACCAGTTAGAGAAGATATAACTGATACATATATGTATATATATATATAACTATATACTTAGGTGGCGAATCTCAACCAACGGATCTACCCAGGAGGGTACGACTCTGAAACATCGAACGACCGCAGTTTGCCGGGCGCTCCATGGCTTCGCTTCGCCGATGGCCGCGTGCCTTGAGTTCCTTCAGTTTCTTATGCACCGCATGGAGCAGCTGCCTGCGATCATAGATGGTGAATGGTTGGTGAAGCCAACCATGGTAAGTAATGGGTAGTGGTGGTTAGTAGTGGTTAATGAATGTTTTATGATGGATAAGAATATATAAGAATGGTTAATAATGACTAGTCATGTTCAAAATGGTTTGGAATGTCAAACTTGTTAATGGCAATCTTGATAACGACAGGATTCGCATTTTATCAGGTTAAGAATGGTTGATAATGGTGAACCTGTTCAATAATATCTAATTTTGGGGATGTTCATGAGGTTAATGGTGGCTGATGAGGGCTGATAAGGGCTGATAAGGGCTACTGAATAATGGGTAATAATGTTCATTAGTTAGGTCTAAAATGCTTCAGAATGATCATCACTTTAAGACTATGATGCTTACAATCTCAGAATAGTCTTTACCAGCTTGTCTTGTTTTCGCTGGTTTATAATAGCCGTGATTGAAAATGGATAATGATTGGTACGGGTCATGTGTGATGGCAAACGTGGAACAAAAGTTCACATCTAGTGTTGCCTCTGTGCGTGCGCACGTTCTGTCAGCATCAGCTTTTATGCCATGATCCCTGCGTTTCCTTTGATGACTTCAGATTAGCCCCAGATCTCAGGTAAGCTGATATGTGTGGGTTGCCGGTGGTCCCATTTGGAACCGCTTTGTGGCCCCTGCCATTTGGGAAAGGGTGACCACCTACCTATGGCGGTTGAATATTCCAGGGGCTACGAACCTACCAGGATTAGAGATGGTTGACAACAACTATTCTGACAAGCCATGTTTTGGCAACCAGGGCACATAGGTGTTTCTCAAGCCCTAAGGGAACTCCAAAGATATGGTTGGTTCAATATTAATGATTATTATTAACAATTACTATTAATGATTAACACTGGATGATTTGGGGGTACCCTATTTTGAGAAACCACCACGTGATGGGAACAACAGTTTTCCTCGCTGCACATTTGGTCGGTGCCAATTACGGTCAATTTTGGGTGATTGGGCTGTGGTTGCTTGTTTGCTATGACCTCTTTTCAACATCCCCAGGCTGTTTCGGACGGGATCATTTCGATCTTCAAGGCAACGGGGCAAGTAAAAAACAAATCACTGAAAAATGCAAAACAGAAATCCAAACGTCACAAGTCCTATGGATCAGATCTCTAGTCAAGTCCCAATGATCGTCCCATAGATCATTTTCGGTTCCATGCCCCAACTGGTCCTGGACTCATCGACCAAATCCTTGATCTCTTTGGAGCTGTGGCCGCCTCAAAAACCGGGCCAACAAGTCCACCCCGGGAGGTGCAACCATGAGGACAACCAAGAAAGGTTGGGAACAATGGGATGGTTAACCAATGTTTAACTGATTGCTAGTGATGATCAATGATGCTTAATGATATTTGATGATAGTTCATTGCTAGTGATGGTTCATGAGCTTATGAATATGTGTTAATGATGGTTCATTAGATAGCGAATGATGCTGAATCAGCCAAATCAAGCCGCCTGAAGCTCTGGATGGTTCTCGACCCAATGTCCCAACACTGGTAAGCAAGGGTACAAGGCTCGCTTTTTTCAATATGTGGGTCTTGGGTCATGACAGGGATTGACCTCCAATAAGTTCGGAGGGAACATGGCCAGGTCGGTGTTGAAAGGCTTCCAAGTTAAGACGAGAAAGCCTCTAACCTATTGATCGACTCAGCATATCTTGAAGGCAGATCCAAACCCCTTAATCAATCTTCGCCACTAGATTCGAAAGCTGTGGTCGACGCGAGCGTAGCTTACGACCGTCTTGCTTGGCGGCAATCATGGACCTCTTGCTGTAGCCATCAAACCCAGAGCTCCATCCAACGGAATCCCCACCCTCGCAGGTCCCATCCCCCCGTGCATCACAGCTGCTGAACATGGGCATCATCCGCTTCTGCGTGTAGATCGAAATCGCATCCGCTGTGTCGTGCGGTGTCCTGGTGCGCTGGTGAACGGCCCTTCGACCGTTGCTAGGGTAGACTCGCTGGGATCTGAGCGACCAATGGCTATATGGTGTTCCAAACTACGCCCATCTTCACTTCATATTCCACAATACTTATGCTTAAAGCTTCAGGGTCTTGCCCCTTCTTCTATGCAGAAAAACGACTCAAGCATGGCCGTTCGAAACGCTCATGGATCGATCCCCAGATGACCTGTTGTTGTCTGGGTCATTCTCAGCCACCTTCTCTTTCTGCTTCGCCATCTTGTCCCTCAGAAATTCCACTGCTGCCAGCACCATTTCCAGCGGTGAAGCTGGCAGGGTTGGGGCTAAAGCACTTGAGAATCTTGGAGAGTCAACTATCTTGATGAGGAGGGCCGCTGGCGCCCCAATGATTGTGAGTGGACTTCAGAGAACTTGGCCCAGCATGTCCTCGCAATCTGAACCAACAAAAGTAGGGGGTGCACATTGCTAACGATGATTTTGAAGCTGACTGAACAGGTGCTCACTAATGGGCAGCTGCATGCAGTTGTAGAAAAATTGTCGGTCACAGAGTCACATCCCCTCTTTTCTACTCAGTCACCTCGATCTAGCTATTGGCCATATGTTGAATCATCGTTGCGGGGATTGTTTCCCCTCCAAGAGGAAATAAACAAACCTTAGATTTGCAGCCAGCGATACGAACGTTCGTCAAACATTATCCCAGCAACAAGTTGGAGCCACTGCTTGTGACATTCCAAGGCACTGTCTGTTTTGGATTGGACCCATATAGTTGGATCCAAAAACGATGATGAAATAGTTTCCGACCTGTGGGATGACCTGTAATTGGTGCCATCCACGCAGAATGCCTATACAACTCCATACAATCGTAGATCTATATATCTCCACATCGCGGAGTGTCTATATACAAATCATTGCAAATCTATACAATCATCAATCCTAGATTGCATCTCCACAAGCCTCCACATGATTTCTGAATCACCGCCACGGCCAAGCTCCCAGCACTTCTGACTTCATGGCAGCTTCCACCTGAGACAAGTGGCAGCAGCAGTTCCTCAATCCATTCGTTTGCGGTTCGGTGTGCACGGATCTTCAGGGTGACCACTGGTAGCAGCTCTCCCCTCTCACCCCAGCTGGGTCACCGGTGATACCCTCGAAGCATGACTTGAACTTTCAAGACAAGAATCTGCTTTCAGGGGGACCTTATCTTAAAATATTTGTAGCTCGTGTTGGTGTGGAGCAACTCCGAGGGTGTGGAAGGCACCACACCCAGGGCCATGTCACGTTGCTGGTGCTTTCGCCGTCATCATCTTGACAGCTTCACCGAACCATCCGCTGGCTACCATGGCATCGCTGCAACCACACATTTCTAGGCCGTTCAGGACTCTGGTTGCTGACCTTGGGGGTCCCAGACGATCAAACTGTGACCAAAAGCAATCAATACCAATCAGCAGTTGATCATTAGATGTTCCCCCTGTAGCAATTCTCAATGGCGTGGGTAATGTTCGACTGGCTATCAACCTCAGCAGGTGTTCCGACAGGCACACGACTGGGTTTCCACGCAGCATCGCTTGCCTCGTGGGCAAATCCCAGATGGAATCCCCAACTGTAGAGGTTCACGATCAGGCAGTACAACCAATTGAATCACAACTGGGGTATAGCTAGGCAGTACAACTTGGCAGCATAGTTTGGTTGACCATCCAACTGATGTTCCCCTAGTGTATTCAACATGATTGGCAAGAAAGCTAAAGCCAAGCTGAACAACCTGCGAATCATGAACGATAAACCAGGAGGTATAAAGCCCGAGGTATAAAGCCCCCTGCGAACAATCGATGGTTGGTTGACTAGTTATATATTCTATTGTTCTGTGGGTTATATACTTGTGGATCATAGTTATAAACCAACCATTATAATTGGTACAGTATATCCCTTATTGACTAAACTCAACTCTAAATCAAACGGTAAACCGTTCCAGATTTCGACGGCTGAGTTTCACGTGGAAGGCTGAGGGCTGCTGGGAATTGCAAAAGCTCCCAAGGTTTTCTCGGGATCAGCAAGACTGATCAACCGCGAAGCCAGCCACACGTAGAGTTTTCAGCTGGTTATGATGCTGCCAGTTCCAACAAGTAATCCTGTCCATGTATATGAGTGTTTCTCAAAACAGTGGACCCAAAAAAATGGTTCGTTTATTACTATAAACCTCTTTTATTGGATGATTGAGAAACCACCATATAGATAATAGAGAAGCCATAAGGCAACAGGCTACGAGAAATGGTCTGTTTGGACTAGTCAGTGTTCTGGTTCCTCTAAGCCAATGGATTCTTTCCAGAAAAATTATACTGTTTCAAGACAAAGGCTGGTATAAAAGGTCAGCTAGGCTTCAAAGAATAAAAAATGATTGTTAGAAGCCAACTCTTCCAATTAGTTGAATTGTTTGCCTATTTTACACCGCGTTGTTGCTTCCATCACAAACTTCGATGAGTCAACCCTGATGAGTTGCATGTTTTTCATACTTGCCTGGGACCATGCCCCGAAATCCAGCCATTCGCATCCAAAAGTGATGAGCCCCGAAAGTCGTGGGCAGCGCTTTAAAACTGCTGAAAGCGCTGTGGCTGTTCCTCCACTGACAACTCCATTTCTGGCATAACAAACCCCCTCAGCAAGGCTGACCTCGTCTTCTGCTTTCTCTGTAGCCTTTGCTGCTGGATTCTCATCCTCCTGTGCACCACAACAAGCTGGGCTGAGATGACTACAAAAACACCATTGCATGCAAACATGGCAATGCAAATCACATACCATAGGGAAACTCTGACAAGAGACTTTAGACCACCATCGAAACTTGACCTCCGAATAGATAGAATAATTAGCTTGAATAACTACTTGCAATTCACCGAGCAATACTGCTAGAAACCATTACAAAGCACTGTTCGAATCCATAGAAACCGCTTTGAACAACAATTTCTAATGGTTTCTAATCCAAATCAAAGAAACAATGGTGCGCAATGATGGATGATTGGTTCACATCAGCGACTGCTGGCAAGAAACAAAGGCTGACATCTCTCCAAGACCTTGGTTGCGCAGCCAGGGGAACTTCCTGGTCCCGCCATGGGGACGCAACGATGATTTACTGTAGTGGTGGAGGATTCAACAAATGATTGCATTTCCTGAATGCAACAAAGTCGGTTCGCGTTGGTTCATCGTTTCATTGGCATTTTAACTCTAGTTATCAAGAGCAACATCAAAAACAGGAAGAAGCATAACAGCAAGAAGAAACAACAAGAAGAAGCACAGGAACAACAGCAGCAACAACAACACTAGGGACAAAGATCTCCCAACACTGGTGAATTTGGTTGCTGAACCTCCGACGAACAAAACCTGTGGAAATTTTCCCAACCTTGAGGCGATACAAATACGATGCGGCCTCAAGGAACGGCCCACTCTCTCTGGTGAAACTTCAAGAGCTATCCAGCAACAAGATTGTAAGTGAGCATGTTCTGAAGGAGTCCGCTAGTGCACCTCATGCTTTCACGCAAAAAATGCTCGAAAGCAAACATGTTTGCCAACAATGCGGCAGCACTCCTAAAATCAAAACACACACAGTCACACACAAACACAAACACACAACACGCACACCCTTATTCTTGTTCTTGAGTCGGAACATCATAGTACCATTGAGGTCCAGAACTACCGTGCATTTAGATACCACAGAATTTAGATGTAAGGATTAAATATTAATGTATGACAATAGATGCTCTAGGATGTCCGCTCGAGTGCCTACAAAGACATGTTTGCCGTCTTTCCTTTTGTAGCGATATTTAGCGATACTGCCGGAGGCTATTGGTGCTGACTGCAGCGCTGTTATCGCTGCTGCTGTTTTGTTGCTATTGTCGTTGTGACTGCGAGTGACACATGGGCCAAGCTGACACTGTTGAGAATGTTTGCAGGCGCAGGTTAAAACAAAGGAATGACATCCAACGATTCTGAAATGATTGTAGTTGGTGGTCTTCTGTTTATTACTGCATTCGTTCTTGTTGCAAGTGATGTTACCAATCGAATGCAACTAGTTGAATTTGCAGGGGATGGTTGGATACAAATTTACTAATCTAACTCCAACGGTTAAATCCCCGTTGAAATTTAGGGGGTGACCTTAGGACAGCCATTTTGTAGTACAAATTTGATTTCTCTACTAAATTTCAAGGAGGATACTGTTAATACAATTGCTGTGGCAGGGGATGGTTGGGACGCTTGCCGCCGGGGCTCGTTTCGACGGTCGCATGCCATACATGGCGCCGAAGGCGCCGGGGAAGGCATCGCCACCGGGAAGACCGGCGTCCCATGGCATGGCTCCGCTGGAAGCCATTCCTTGCGGAAACGCGAAACGAGTCACTGGTCGCTTCTGATGGGTCATGATATCAATAGGATTCAATACGGATATTATGACCCAAAAAAATTATATAAGAAACTGACTTCTTATATTTGAACAGACTTCTTATGACTCATGACATCAGTTTCAAAAACTGTTCAATGAATATTACTACAACAATCATTCTGAGTCTGTTCATTTCGGGATATTCACGAGGAGTACTGGCTTTTGACCAACAATATGGTGATGCTTTGACCAACCGCATCATGCATCCAAAAAACTAATGGCCTGCAATGGGAGAACCGTCAATTTCGGGTGCGTCGAGAACACCCATTCACTTATGGACAGGACTTTGTGTCATCTCTGCAGAAGCTTATTTGTGGTCATACATAAATCGTGGGCTGCCAAATAGAACGCCATATTCCTGGGAAACAAATCATGCACTGGGACACAGGTCATAGAGTTTCACAAGGACAGGGGCGCTAATGCATGCCTCATGTATGTGCCCGGCTTATCTTGGGAGCTTCGGTACCATGGTGGCAACAGGTCACAGGGGCACAAATTCCCAACGATCGCGTGCCCTGCTCAGCCCATGGCAGATTGTGGACAGCTCCGAGAATCCTTGGGATCTATGGCCACTTTGAAGGCTTCTGAGGATGCTCCCAATTCGGACCAATATTCTGGGAACTGAAAATCCCAAAAAGCCACTGCAACTCACCCACTAAACTCCGAAAAGTGAACTGAGCAATTTTCGTTGTTGAGATGCTCGCTCACTAATCTGTGCACGATCGATACCCACACTTCTTGATTGTTGGTTATGCTCCCCTATGATCGAGCATCATCACCCATCATACACCATCAGTATATAAACCACTTCATAACCAGCATCAACCATCTACTAAACACCATTTGCCATTTATTAACCATGATTCATCAATAGATTGTATTCCTTCACCATCATTAGATTCATTCGATTCCATTGTAACCATCTCGGGCTGGCCTGGTAGTGCCGGCTGCGGCGGCCAGTTCATTGGGGTCGCTGGAGGCCAGCCTCGCACATCACTGAAGTATCCAATTCACAAGCATCGATACCACAGACGTCAACACATATTGACTATATAATCGTAAAAACATCATACTTCGTCATTTTTCAGAAGTTGATCTCACAAATATCAGTTTTATCAGTAGTAGTTCAACAATTTGATATCACAAATTGATTTATCAACTATAATCAACAATTTGATATCACAAATTGATTTATCAACTATAATCAACAATTTGATATCACAAATATCAGTAGTAGTTCAACAATCAACAATTCAGGTGCCAACCCCCCACCTGCCTCGTTGGTGTCTTGTTGATCGAAACCCACGATGTGGCACGTTGGTGGTGCTATCGTTAGTTGGAGTTATTGGACGGTCACCATAGCGGTAACGCTGCGATATCATGTTGGCTCATAGACGTGAAAAAAAACCTATGGTCTATTACTAATTACTATAAATGGTTGGTTTATATCATGTTGGACGTTTCTTAGAATTTGGGGAACCCCAAAACTAGTTGGTTTATTACTATACATGGTTCATACACTGGAAGACCTGGGGGTCACCCTATTTTGAGAAACCACCATTTGTTGCTTGCTGATATCTCCATCATGGCTGTCCTATATGGACATGTAAACAAATATGGCAGTGGGTCAAAACCCCGTACCCCTGGTTCCCCACCATTAACCATTGTTTTCCCTGTTATTGTTGGTGGAAATCCCCCAGTAATTGGTTGATTAATATTGACCCATGGCCATATGCCAAATATGCAAATGGCATCGCATGCATCTACCATTGATCGGTTGATCATTCCCATCCTTAGCAGCTGGAACGATCACGTCCATGCCCATCTCAGGGTGCCTGGCATCTGTGGCATCTGTGGCTGTCCTCTCATGGGCATCATTTGGAACCTCGCTCGGTTCAGCGGGGCTGGTCTCCAGCCACAAAGGCATTGGTGGTTACAGGCATGAAGCACCGCAACTTGATGTGCTGGGCACTTCGTCTTGTTATGGTTTAGTCTTGGTGGGGATCAAAGCAGAACAATCATAGTCAAGCAAACAAAGAATCAAAATGAGGAGGCAAGAAACTGTCGGGTAATCCCGGCTGATCTATAAACATAGATACTGAACATTTTCATGCATACAAGGCCAATATACAGAACATGCATCTATACTTGAAAATATTGGCCTTACTCCGGAATTTAAAAAGCACGGCTTGGAGTGTCCAAGCCCCGCATCCGGCTGGGACTCATGAGGACAAAATGTTCTCCCAGCGAAAGGTGGTGAAAGGGGCCAAGTCCCAAATTTCACGAAGAAACTGGGTATGAATCAATGGCATATGGGCAAACCATGGTAGTCACAGCATCCACCCCGTGTCCAACGCTATGCACCTAGGCAACCAAGTCACGATGTGTGCTTTGCCACAGGCCTCAAAGCCATGGTCCACGGCAACAATCTGGCAACTGGTTGTGCCATGGTCGAACTACACTAGTTCCATATACAAAAAGTGAATTCACTACGTGTCAAAGGTGTCTATTTCTTGCATCTGTCAATACTCAGCACTCGCCAGCTGAACTCCCGAGTTTCCTAAGCACAGGACGTCCAATTGCCCAGCATCCAGTGTGCGGTTGCAGCCATGGCGAGTGCTGGTCTGCTTGTAGTTTTGAGGCCCTCAGATCTGGGGTAGCTTGGGTTTTGTCACTTGTCTGACTCGCCAACCTAGCAGAGCTCGGGGTGCTAAGAAGTGATACCATGTTTACCAGCTGCACCTGTCCACGTTTCGCTCGTTGTACTTCCTTAATTTACATTTGGCTGTGGGTCAAAACCCTGTACCCCTGGTTCCCCTATCATTAACCATTGTTTTTCCCATAGTTTGTTGGTTCTTATCTACCATTATTGGTTGGTTAACTGCTTGACCCAGCTCGCCATTTCTCCGCTGCAAGTGGGGCTGTACTTGGCACCATGGCTCCAAGGTCGAACAGTCTAACAGCTTTGAGCGGAAGCACGTGCGCAGGGTCGCACGCGGAGCAGGACTCGATCTGACCATCAGCGGCTCGCTGAGGCAATGGCGCCCAATAGGATGGCGCCCAATGGATTTATCATGACTTTCTCATGGTCATCTGATTGTCCAAATCCATGGATTGTATTTCTGGTCATCGAATTATCCATGGCTTCTCTTCCCGTGGTCATCTGTCCAACACTCCAACCAACATGGATCACCATCCCAGCAAGGCAGCCGGCAACGCCCCCAATTGGTCGCACCTGCCATACGAACAATCTCCTGAGGCCGCGCATGTGATGTCTCTGCAGAAGATAAGTCAGTGGTTGGAGACGGTGACCATCGTGACATAGCACCAGTTGATACTCTGCGTTTGCTTGATGTTGGTTGATTGCTTGCTCCCCTTTCGTGTTTACCAAGAAAGAATGGTGGTTGGAATCCGCAGTTCTAAAGCAAACATTGTTCCAAAGGAGCCAAACTAAACCCCCAAATGACTCTTATATGATGAAGGAATTCATTTGGAACCGTCAATGGTAGTTATATAATAGTTCAGTATGTCCGTAGATTGCGATCTCCCTTGCAAATGATGGTTTAGTTTCCCTACGAAAGTTTTCAGTTTGAGTGGCGACTGGAGGTATCCCAATACCAGCTTGATTGAGTCTGATGGCTGCCAGTTCTTAGGGACGGAATCCGAAACCACACAGGATGTGTGCACGACTGGCACAGTTTTGTTTGATCAAATTCTGTTTGCATGTGAACTTGTAACAAGAAATACATCTGCAACACAAGTTGAGTACTGGCTTGTCATCGGTGTTGAGTCTTGAGTATTATCCCCTTTAGTTAGTTAACCATGAACAAATCTTGGTTACCCAACCAACGGTGGACCTATAAACCATGGAACTTGGAACTAGTTCCATATGACCAACCATAAAACCATTGGTTGGCAATAGGAGATTCTTTCCGCCAGTTTTGAACCATCCAAGTGGATCTCCTTTCGTTCGCCTCAGGGACTTCCTATGGTTACTTAAGACTTTACATCGCGAGTGAATTATGCTAGTACCATCCACTGCCATTACTCTCATTAACATCTTGCTGCCGAAAAATATTGCCGAATACGTCCATCCATTTACCATCCAACCCATTTTCCATCCATTCCCGTCCATCGTCTACATGGCTGTGGGTCAAAACCCTTAGTCCCCCTGGTTCCCCCATCATTAACCATTGGTTTCCCTTTAAAATTGTTGGTTATTGTCCCCCATGAAATTGGTTGCTTAACTGCTTGACCCATGTTTTCCCTATAGTTTCTTGGTTATTTATCTACCATTATTGGTTGGTTAATATTGACCCATAGCCATCACAAAAAAATGGCTCCCTTTTCCTCCAAGCCTGGCGCACCACTCAGTGCGTCAGCCGGCGCAGCAGCAGCTGGGCCTGATACCAGCTGCGCTCCACCGAGGCAACGTATTGTCGCTTGATCACCTGAGACCCGGCAGCGGACGATGATCCAACGAAAGGAACGGCAGCCGGAAAACCGAGAGGCTTCATGATGGTTGATCTGCTGTTCTGAGTTGATGATGGTTGTATTGATGATGGATATATGGTGATGATTGATGATGGGTATCATCTCAGATCAATAATCATTCGATGATGGTTATACGGTGATGATTGATGATGGATGGACTCACAACAGGTGACTAGTCATGGTTGATGATGGATGGTGACTAGTCATGGTTGATGGATGGGGTGATGATTGATGATGGATGAACTCACGTTGAACATGATCAATCCTTACAACAGTCTAAATGAACATCAACACTATGGAATACTGCTGTTGCGCTTGCTGCAGCCCAAACTCATGAACCATCATTGCCTACTTTATCAATCATCATTGCCCGTCATGTACCATCATTAACCACTACTAACCCTGGTTGTTAACCATCATTAACCTACCATTAACCCACCATTAACCCACCATCAACCTCCCCTCAACCTACTGATCAGTGCTTGTGACATCCCATAGTGTTCTATGTCTGGTCAGGGTCGTGTGTCATGACACCTGGCGCCGGTCATGTTCCCATGTTACAACTGTTGGTACCCGATGAATCTCGCAATCGTGGGATTCTCCAGTTTCAGTAACTGGTATACTGGGTAATGATACTAGTTAATGCTACCTGTTTTCATGACATCGTGCTTCTGCAAGATTCATTTGTAGCAAAGAAATGCCATATTTTGCTTCATCATTGCAGCCATGCAAGGCAAATCATTGCGGGAACATCAACAGCCAACCAACGTCAGCAGTCAAGATGTTCCTTGATGTTCCTCTTGATCAGCAGCTTTAGCCTTGAACGCTCTTGCCATGCTATATTGACAACCTCGTGACTAGCCACTCAGTAGCTACCCATCATCTCCGCAGGTTAGCCATTGAGTCATTGAGTCATTGCCAAGCCTCACCCAAGACAGCACTGCAGGCATGGCCATGACTTGAAAACTACCGGAATTTGAGGTAGGCAATGGGCAAGATATGGTCTTGAACAAATGAACGTGCCCAAGATCAACGTACAAAAAAAACACGGAGTATAGTCCATGTAAGGTGTTATCTGCCCATTGAAGGTGATCTAGTCCATGCAAGGTGTTATCAGCTTATAGTCCATGCAAGGTCATGTAAGGACCTTGACCTGCCGTCATCTAAAAATTTTGCTGATCTTCAGTCATGCGAAAGCATGGAGTCCTTGGCCTTGAAAGCATGGCCCTGGCGGCTTCCTATCTCCCTCCACCAGCCAGCGACATCGCCATGTTGGAATCGGCCCAGAATGGACTGATTAAGGAGTACACAACGGTGAAATTGAGACCCAAAACTTCTGTGCAACCGAAGGGTCTTCACAATTGCCAAGGCAACTTCATATGTGCGACCAGGGGAGAACTCCAGTACAATGCGTGGTGGATACAGTACATCTATTTGCAGCTGCATGGTTCTCTAAACTCACACCCTGCAACAAACCTGTCAGCACCGTCTGCAACACTCCGGTTTTCTCTGGCTTCACTCTGAGTGTTTGCGGGGCGCAAATGTAGCAGTTCCTCAAAACCGGGAAACGACTTGACTGCAATGATTTCAAAAGGCTGTCTTGTTACAAAAAAGGAAATCATGGAAATCAATCATAGTAGGGGATCCAACATCACCAACCACCACAACAACCACGACCAGCGACAGTTTAAACAGCAAAAGCCATGGTATACCAAGCAAGCAACATCACTAGGCACACATAATATTGCGATATATTGCGCATGATGGCTATCCTGATCAACCCACGCTTGGGACAATGCCGCCATGGGTTGGATCCAAGTGAGGTATCAAATCATTGGGCGTTCAGCAGCGAAAGTACCCTGAAGTTGAGCCATGCTCTTGGTATTCATCTCGAATATGAAGCGAATAGCTTAGCTGTTGAAATGTGGTGCTTTCTGTATCCCGCTTGATGTTCACGATGACATCGGCCATTCGGATCAGTGAACAGGACAATCGGGAGCAAACTGCAGCTTATCGATTGGTAGCGCTTTATTATCATTGTTGCTATCTAGGCTCACCATAGAACTAGTGAGCTGCTGGCTTGGTCACAAGACTTATTGCGACGTTTACCTCGTGATGATCATGTCTCTACTAGGTTTAGAGTAAATAACCACTGTTCAGAAGAGTTGAATGCTGAATAATAATGGTTGACAACTGACTGTTTGAGAAGCATCTATTGCAATGCTATCATCGTTACACCAATATACTGTAGTATCCATGGCTAATGCTGGTTAAGCATGATTCCATGAGTAGGAACCCAGACAGGCAGAAGATCCATGCCAACAAGCCCCTGTGGATTCGTTCTGAAGTCGCGTTCAAAGGCACCAAATGCAAGTTGGTTGTGGTATTGCCATAAATTTCGCTAGTGTGAGCCATGTCCAAAACTCCTATATGTTCTGGTTTCTAGTTGCAGCAGTTCATGCCACTTTCCCTAGTAGTTGCTCATGGTTCTCAGCTTTTCCTGGCCCCAGTTACTTCCTATCTCTTCCTATCATCACCCTGGCGCGGTGAGTCTACTGGTTGTTGTGCGTCACCAGCGCAGCGCCCAGGTGCTACGTCCGAAGAAACTGTTGCGCAACTGATGCCCTTGTAATCGATACTAAACCTGCCATGCCTTTCAAACTTACCGGGATGACGAATAATGAAACCGACTCAAACATTTGCAGATCATGGGAAAGCCTCAGCTGATGATGACGACAAGGATGATGATGATGATGATGATGATGATGATGATGATGATGATGATGATGATGATGATGATGATGATGACGATGATGATGATGATGATGATGATGATGATGATGATGATGATGATGATGATGATGATGAGTACTGGTCAACATGTGCAAAAAGAATATTGATCATTAAATTGCTCTTAGTACCTTCATTATCAGTGGCCGACTCTAGATAACAATAGTTAGGCTACTCATCACTATCCATGTTCATGGTGATAAATCAGTATAAAAAGATAAATCAATTGCTACCCAACTAATGCAAATGGATATTACTATCCGTAAAAGGACAATCAGTACTCACACTATATACTATCAACCATATGGCACCATATGGCATGGTCTATTCTAATCTCCCTCCTAACCTGTCTGAAACATGACAAACAAACCACTCCCGCACCTGCACCCTTGTCACATGCCAAGCTGCAAGCTTCAAATGGACTGCAAATTGGTTCGCGGCCTCGTCACTGGATGATCGCTCCCGCAAGGATAATTGATGATGGATGGTACCTAATGTTGGGTCCATATTAATAAACCAACCACACTTGGGATAAATCATCAGGGGTGAGTTCTCAATATGGATATACCATCACTGATGGTACCCTAAAAATGATACCAACAATGATGGCTTCTATACCATGCCTATTTTTGGATACACCGCTATTAGTTTTTTGATTCAGAAATGGACTTACCAGGCCATCTTGGGTTTCCCTACCCATGATGATGTGCTGGGGGATTGTGTAGTACCCCATTGACAGCTATATGCATGGGGGATCCAGCGGAGGTTGGTGTTTGGTGTGACTGGGATACCAAGATTTGCTGCCGTCGGGGCGAAGTTTGAAAAGTAATGGATCTGGCGTCCCAAGCAAAAAACGCAGAGCATTTTCTCAATATAGGGAGACCATGGGAGACCGTGGATATCCGGCTTAACCTGGGTGAAACAAGCATAGATGTGGAGAACCACCACTTTGAAGAAGAAAAAACATCAAAAAGTGGGGCTCTCCACATCCAAATTAGTGTAGCCTATGCAAATAGAGTTTATGACTTGTTGCAATACTCAATCAAACCTTTGACGCTTCTGAATTGAGGAGGAGCACCGAAATGGTACATCACCTAGGGGGAGGGAGCCAAATTCAGTGATGCATTGAATATACGGGAACGTCCAAAGAACTGGTGAGCCAAGAATAGTACTCCACGGAAATATAGCCAATATATAAATATGAATGTCATTGGCACATACAGTCACGCGTACACATAAAGAATCACAGCGACGTGCCTGTCCAAACCCCGATGATCCGTTCGGAATCCTCCCCCTTGGGACATGTCCATTTTTGCCGTGGGATTTGCTAGTGGACCGCTCCCATGGCCAGGTTCTAAGCTATCATCCAGGCCGTTTCTTGCCAGAACTGGACGTCCTCCATCGGGGTTCAGCTGTTTTTGGCCGTGCAGAAGAGGACCCCAACAGCAAGGCTGGTCGCCAAAAGGAGCAAATGGAAACTCTGGGGCACACTAGGTACGAATCAGGATGGATCAAGATCCATCTTGGGCACACCTGAATTGGCCGCGTCCTAAGCCGTTGCATTGCTATTCACATGTGTTTCTTGTCCTTCAAAACGGTCACCGTCGGGATGGCTATGGGGCAAAGGTGTCCATCTAAGATGGTACCAACAGATTTTTGTGTTTCTCAAGAGTCATCATAGTTTTGTTGGATGATGATGGCTTCCCTATGAATCTGATCATTTCTGGTTGATTGATGATGTTTTTGCGTCAGCAAAAAACTGCATTTTTGATTGACTGATAATTTTCCACTAAATTAACCACCACTGTTGACAATCATCATTAACCACCATTAGTGGTTAACAGTGGTGGTTCTGTTGAATGCTTCTCCCACCATCAAACACCACCAAAATGCCACTAAAACAATCATGGTTTCCGCTGTTTCATTTTGACTGATGATCGTTGTCCCACTAAGGTCAGGGAGACCCACCACGGACATACCACTGATGATGGTGTTTGTTCATTTTCCCACCTCAACATGCGAGTTTCTCAAAATAGGGGACCCCCCAAATCATCCATCAATAATCATTTTCAAGAATAAACCCACCATTCTTGGGGTCCCCTATGGCTTAAGAAACCACTAAACCTGCTGGCCCTTTCCGGTTGGTCAGGGAGACCCAGGACATCACCGCGCCTGAGCACTTGCCGCCGAAGCTTTGGGCGGCCTCTGGAGAGTTCGATGTTTCATGGTGAAACATAGGGGGGGGAACCCGTAAGGGAACCCGTAGGGAACCCCTACAAAAACCCCTAGGGAACCCCTAAGGAACCCCTAGGGAGGACCCCAAAACTGGTGGGTTGACTACTATGAATAGGTTAAAAAGTGGAGGATAACTGGGGGTACCCCTCAAAGTTGAGAAACATGATTGCCGAGGGTTGTTAATGGCGGTTGATGATGGTTGCTGTTGGTTGTTAATGGTTGATAGTGGTTGACCAACGATGGTGATGATTGTTCATGGTTGGCCATGGTTGATAACGGTTGATGATAGATACTGATGGCAAAACCCTGGTGAAACGAATGGCAAAAGTAGACGGTAAAGACTCCGGTTTCTTGTAGGCTTATCTGTCAACTTCGCCAGTGATGCTGGAACCACTCCATCCCAAAACATGTGCTTCTGGGGTTGCAAACAGGTTCATATAATAGTTTTGGGAAATACATCCTGCCCAATACAGCCAAATCAGTCTTACCCAGCAAGTTACAACACTTCACACAAACAAACATAGTGGGCAGGACAACTAACAACAATGTTTGGCTACTATGGTTCGGTTTTTAGAAGCATGAAGCATAATTAAAGAGTCCCAACTTGGGTGAGCTCGGCCCGGAGGTTGTCACTTGAATGTTGTTACGTTGCCCATCAAGTGGAGATCATGGGTAGCAGCCAAAAATAAGAATTTCCACTGCCGAGCTCGTCACATGTATGCATATCTTTTCCATGAATGCAACGGAGAACCAGCTTATGAGAACTCATCATTCTAATTCGACATCCAAGTTAAGACCTGCATCCAGCAGTTAAAACTAATGGTTTCCGGACAATCGTCTGCTCAAAGGATTTGGGTTTGAAATGGGGTATAAGGTAGCGGATAGTGACGCAATAATGGCGTTGGCACTCCCCCCAACGATAAGAACCTTCGCGAGGAGACCCTAATGAACAGGATCATCAGTAGACCAACTTTTCTTTTGAGATGCCGACTTCAAGACAAACTTGTCGGTCCAAATGGGAGTGTCACGAATGTTTGCCAAAAGGTTGGCGATTGAGCAATAGAGGAATCACATGACAACCTGAAGTCATTGGGGTAGTACGATCTCATCAGAATTCAAACAGATTGTCCGTAGCTATCGTTATAGTTATGAAGACTTCTAGCTATTCTCAACTGACCATTCTTAGCCAACCAATATCAACCAATCCATCCCCACCCCTGCTTGGCCAACCATCAGCCCCCCCCCAGCTTCGCCAAGGCTCAAGGCCGGCCGTGGCGCCATGGGATCCGTCATGTGGAGCGCTTCCGTCAACGGGCGCAGGGGTGAACGCACCACCGCCACCACCTGCCAGGGACCGTTGTCGGCACCGGTTGGGTGACTGGAAACACCGGGGGAAACTCCAGGGATGCTCCAGGGACGCACCAGGGACGCACACCAGTGGTGTCACCAGCTACTGGAAACATTGCAGCTATAACTTGGATATGACCCGGGTCAAACATAGATTCCAAGCATTTCCACCCAACATTGGAAGGTACCAGCATGCCGGACCTCTCATTTGATACTGGCTTTTGGTTCTCAGCACCATTGAACTTACCATGAGCCGTGGACAAGACAACTACACCCGCAAAGAAATCCTCTTCCATCCCGTTCATGAATGGTTCGTATCACGTCCATTCACATCCTACAATCGGTAATGTAATTCTCATTATCCAGGGGCCAATCCAGGGGTAGGATTCTCTATAAAACCATATCCAGATTGCACTTACGACTGCTCTCTCGCTAGCGAGTTTGTCCGCTAGCTGTTGTTTCAACAGACAGTTTGCATACTCCGCCCTCCTTCGCTCCCTCCCAACCAGCCGTCAAAGCGAGAATACAACAGATACAACTGTAAGATAGGTGAAGGCAAAGAAATTCAATCAGAACATTGAGTGAATATCCGGTACCTCTGGTGAACTTTCCATAGATGAGTGAACTAGTCATGAGTGAACTGGTCTTTGTTGAGATGCTCACCTACTCATTTTCTGGATGGTTGATCATCACCCAGCTCGCAATTTACTCGTGATTCTCATGTGGTTGTTTCTCCAAATAGTGGGCCCAAAACTGGTTGGTTTATTCCTAATAAGTGATCTATATTGGATGAATTGGGAGGCCCGATATGGCTTGAGAAACCACCACTTTGGTTGGACAATCCAATTCTTGGAACGATGAAGCTCTCAGCCGTTGATGTGTACCTCTGTATGACCCCACCCAGATAATTGCTGGAAGAATCTTCAACATCCGCGAGGGGTTCTTCCCTGTGACTGGTTGCCAGTTGAAATGTTTTGATTTATCGAAGCCAATGGAATCCGGAAACTGTAGGAAGGGTTGGTATTCCCTTCAAGAATTGTATGATCAGTGGTAAAGCAAAATGGTATGTATTAATCGAATTCAATTCAAAATCGAAGGAACAAAAACACATTGAAATCAAACAATGTCAGACTCCTCCATCAGGAAGTATGACCATACTTTTCGATCCCAAAATCCTACTGATGTCTCCAAATTAAAAAAAGGCATGGGCAGTCTGAGGCAATGCTTCGTTGGCGGTTGGAGGTTAGATCAACCCAGTTGCCCTTGTGTCTACAGACACATGGTGACAAACTTCAGATCTCCAGCCGTTAACGGGCGTAAACACGGCATTTACATGGGGTACAGTAGTAGCTAAATTCTTCTGCATCCTCTTGAGATTTCTGTGCTGGAGAACTTGAAACTCAACTGGCGGGGCATCGTTTGGGTTCCCAAGGGAAACAAACAACCACCAAGTCCTATGGTGACCTCCCCAATCAAGATTCTGTCAAATATCTGCCTTTTGAATATCTGGTTTAAAACCAGGCGTGTGAATATTATTACATCAGTAAACAGTCCCTAAGTAGTCCCTTCCCACGAATTCGTCTTGAGGGACCCCTTCTCAAATGAATGCCCCGGTTCAGGAGACCCCTGACATAGCACCACCGCTGCTGCCACTGGTGGCTTCCCTCAGGG
>VSDK01029863.1:56931-68907 GCA_009767595.1 Symbiodinium kawagutii
ATATCGGTCATCACGCACCGGCTTGGATGGCAACCACCTCCCCTTCTGCTGACGGTTGGCTCTTCACCATCACTCGGAGTTGCTGACGCCAATGGCATTCCACGCAGGGCGCCTCCACGGACGCACCGTTCTTGCCCACCTTGGGGTGGCGAGGTGACGACTCGAATCCAGTGCCAAGGGGTAGAACCTGAACCTCCAAAATCCGCCCAACACAGGGTGTACTTCCCCAAATTTCCTGAAACCTTGGGAAAAAGCCTTCCTTTCAGGGGATGGTTTTTCCTCAAGGTCGGGTTGGAACCAGCTCATCACTGGTTTTCAGTTTCCGGAATCATTTTCTTCATGAGTCTGCCTGGAAACAATGACACACCTGAAAGGTTGGGCCTGGCAACTGGAATTTACCCGGCATTTCACAAGATGTGAATTTGATGGGTTCAACAAGAGGTGACCGGCAATCAACAACAGCGAGCCTCCTACAAAGCCATCGGTTACCTGGACCGTAAGGTAAACCAAGGGCCAAACCTTTGGGGTTCAATGCCTTCTCTCTTCAAAACTGCTCATCAAGGCAATGACATGGTGGTCCCGACTGGCTGTGGATTGACAGAACCTAAAGCCATCATCCGACCGCTGGGTTTAACACTAAGCTTCTAAAGTGGGTTATTCCATGTCATGGTAGCTATAGTCATCATCCGTGCAATGGGACAACGGGATTGCAATCTGCATCTGAATCGGTGCCACAACAGATCACAGGACCGGCGCTTAACCAGGCAGACGTGTTCTCATCTACCCTCGCTTCAACAAAGATATTGATGGAGCGTCTAGGGTCCAAGAGTCCCGAATTAATGGAAGGTGAAATTGCCCGATAAATTAAGGTAGAGCACATCAATTACAGAAATGTTATGTATCTACCTTTCTATTTATACATGCATGTGTATATACATATATATTCATTTATTTACTTATCTATCTATCTTTTTTTGTTTGTTTATATGTGTAATACATATTTTGATATACAGTAGTACCATGATTCTGTATATTTGCAGATATGCGTGTCCTACATCACATAAAAATACATATCAAAAGCGTGTCATTTGATCAGCAAATGCTGGGACCACCCATGGAGTCCCAAGGTGCCACCATCGCTGGTGAGGCACATCGCTGGCCGCCAGTTCATCCAGCAACTTGCCCAGGCGTTGATGGCACCACACCTCGGGTCACGTTCGCAGCGATGCCCATGTGATGCCCATGTGGGCACCCCCCATAGTCGTCAGTCAGCACCGTCACCACAAGCGACACCAGCATCAGCAACAGCATCAGCAGCAACATCACACTCCGTCACAATCATGTTCTCATGACCATCCATGATTGTCTACTGCATTAATATGCATTAGTTACGAACCAATTTCAATATTATCGTACTGGTGAAGTCACTACTGTACTACACCGTAGTGAGAATAGATGGCCCCGGAAATTGAAATTTTGGGGTACTGAGCCATCTACTCTCACAGAAATCCAGGGCGTGCGGAAACCAGAATAACCACAATAGATGGCGCAACCCCTCGTGAACAAATGTGTGCCGTTTGCCTCAAAAAGTGGCAAAACATGAGGGAAATTGCGCCTGTTGTCCCTTGCTATCGTGCCAAGAAAATCAGCAGTCGGGCAACCGAGAAAAGGACCAATAAATGGCACAACACCTAGTCCTTGTGCCAGTTTCTGCCCCAGAACATCAATGTGCAGGCCCAAATTTTTGGAAAACATGGTCCAGACGTGTCCCGGAAAATTCTGGAGGTTCGGTTGAAAATCAAGCCAGTAGATGGCGCAGCCACGTCTTTTGTGCCATTTTCAGTAATTACTATGCTCTCCTGGCCTTGGGCTGATCATCTACAAGCTCTGCTGCTTTGGCTTTTTGCGGAAGATTTGCCGGTAGGTAAACATCTTGAAGGCTCTGCGGAGAAGAATTGAAAGGTGTTTTTTCCGCACAGTTGCAAGGAAGCAACGAAACACACCTTTCCCAATGTTTTGCCTCTTTTGAGGTAGATGGCATGGGTTTCTTCGCAAAAAAAAAGCAATTGCTGTATAGCAAACGGTTGCTTTCAAGATTTTGGATTGGGTTGCAGTATGCGCAGGATGTGGAAAACAACAGAAACTGGCACAGTTTGTTGTATCTACACCCACTCTGCTGATTTCTTTGCTGGAAGGGTTGTGAAAACAACGTTTCGCAGGGGTTTCACCATCTACTCGCCCATTTTGTTGATGTTGTTGGAAGGTTCCCATTTTGCTGATGTTGTTGGAAGGTTTGCAGGTATTTGCTGTGCAGCAGGTCAGGCCGTGAGAAACGACAAGAATTGGATGCAAATTGGTACAGCTTGCAACTTCCCTCTTACTCTCCTGGTGTTTCTTTCTGAAAGGTTGCGGAAAACAACGATTTGAAGGTGTTGCGCCATCTACTCACCCATTTCGCTGATCTTGCTGGAAATTTTGCAGGTATTTGCTGTGCAGCAGGTAAGTTGGTGAGAAATAGCAGCAATTTGATGCAATTGGATGCAACTGGTGCAGTTTGCTACAGCTACCCTTGCTCTGCTGTTGCTTCTTTCTGGAAAACTTGGGGGAAAAAACGATTTGAAGGTGTTGCGCCATCTATTCGCCCACTTTGCTGATGTTGTTGGACGGTCTGCTGGTATTTGCCGTGCAGCAGGTCAGGTTGTGAGAACTAACAGCAATTGGATGCAATTGAGTGCAATTAGACGCCATTGGTGCAGTGTGCTACATCTGCACTTACCCTGCTGTTGTTTCTTTCTGAAAGGGTTGAGGAAAAAGAGCGATTCGAAGGGGTTGCGCCATCTACTCACCCATTTCGCTGATCTTGCTGGAAGGTTTGCAAATTTTTGGTGTGCAGCAGGTCAGGTGGTGAGAAATAACAGCAATTGGATGCAATTGGTGTGGTGCAGTTTGCTACATCTGCACTTGCTCTGCTGTTGCTTCTTTCTGGAAAAGTGAGGGGAAGAAAGAGATTCGAAGGGGTTGCGCCATCTACTCGCCCATTTCGCTGATCTTGTTGGAAGGTTTGCAGGTTTTTGCTGTGCAGCAGGTCAGGTGGTGAGAAATAACAGCAATTGGATGCGATTGGATTCAACTGGTGCAGTTTGCTACATCTTCACTTAGTGTCCCGGTGTTTTGGAACGGTTGGGGAAAACAACGATTTGAAGGGGTTGCGCCATCTACTCGCCCATTTTGTTGATCTTGCTGGAACGTTTGCAGGTTTTTGCTGTGCAGCAGGTCAGGTGGTGAGAAATAACAGCAATTGGAAGCAATTTTTTGCTGTTTGCTACATCTGCACTTACCCTGCTGTTGTTTTTTTCTAGAAAAGTTGGGGGAAAAAGAGCGATTCGAAGGGGTTGCGCCATCTACTCACCCATTTCGCTGATCTTGCTGGAAGGTTTGCAAGTTTTTGCTGTGCAGCAGGCCAGAACAGCAATTGGATGCAATTGGGTGCAATTGGACGCAATTGGTGCAGTGTGCTACATCTGCACTTACTCTGCTTTGTTTCTTTCTGACAAGGTTGAGGAAAAAGAGCGATTCGAAGGGGTTGCGCCATCTACTCACCCATTTCGCTGATCTTGCTGGAAGGTTTGCAAATTTTTGGTGTGCAGCAAGTCAGGAAGGGAGAAATAACAGCAATTGGATGCAATTGGATGCAATTGGTGCAGTTTGCTACATCTGCACTTGCTCTGCTGTTGCTTTTTCTGGAAAAGTGAGGGGAAGAAAGAGATTCGAAGGGGTTGCGCCATCTACTCGCCAATTTCGCTGATCTTGTTGGAAGGTTTGCAGGTTTTTGCTGTGCAGCAGGTGAGGTGGTGAGAAATAACAGCAATTGGATGCAATTGGATTCAACTGGTGCAATGTGCTATATTTGCACTTACTTTTTGGCGTTTGCTTTTAGAACGGTTGGGGAAAAACAACGATTTAAAGTGGTTGCGCCATCTATTCGCCCACTTTGCTGATGTTGCTGGACGGTTTGCAGGTATTTGCCGTGCAGCAGGTCAGGTTGTGAGAACTAACAGCAGTTGAGTGCAAATGGATGCAGCCAATGCAACTTGCTACATCCGGACTTATTCTGCTGGTATTTCTTTCTGGAAAGGTCAGGGAAAAACAACGATTTGAAGGGGTTGCGCCATCTATTTGCCCATTTTGCTGATGTTGTTGGAAGGTTTGCAGGTATTTGCTGTGCAGGTGGTGGGGAAAACATTATTGGTACCGTTTGCGTCATATTGTGTAAATTTATTCGGCTGATTTGTTTTATACCTTGCAGACCAGGCCAGAACAGAACAGGGAAAAACATATTGATTCGAGTAAGGGTGTTTGCTGTATTCAAATGTTGGGTTGAGCCATCTACTTGCAATTCCATATTTTTAGGGGCGTTGCAAATTCTCCAAATGTCGCGGAACGCGTGTTGACCAAATCTGTGGCCACCCCGGTCTCTACTTCCCAGAATGGCTATGTAGATGGCGCAACCTTTTTAGGCAAGAGGTTGTATCTGTGGCATTTCAGTTCACAAAAACCAGTGCGCATCCTGGCACTTTTTTGAGCCATCTATAGTTCCAGATGGGAAAGTGGCGTGAGCCATCTATTCTCACATCGGAGTATTGACTTTTATACCATCACCTCGGGATCATCACGGCCGACCAGCAAATTACGGTAAAGCGACTACCGACCTGGCCAAGGGCTCTCCGGCAAAGATGTTGGGTAGCCGTGCCCCACCCATACAATCCCCAAGTATCTGTATTCTAAGTTTGTGAATTGGATACCAATGGATTGGAGATACTTATCCAAATTCTATGTATGTATGTGTATGATTTTTCTTTGTGTGTTTGAGTGCCACACAGCATACACTACCTCAAGAAACACAACCAGGTGGTGGTTTGAGGGTTTGAGTTGCTGAGAGTTTAGCAGGCTTCCAGGCCAGCAAGAATCGGAGGACCGGTTCCCCTGTTGACAAATCTAGTCCCGTCGGTTTTCGCTGCTGACATCCAAGCTTCAGGCGGTTAGCTGCCAACCGTTCAAACATGGCTATGAAAATACCACGGTTATGTCCCATGTTTCCAGTTCGTAGGCCCAGTATATAATCTTGACGCGTCTTAACCGCAAAAGTTGAAACGTCTAAAAAGAAAATCCTCCGACATCCAATCTACCTGTATCTAGCATTGCTATTTTAGAACGATATGTAAATTTATGTGGTGATCATCTTAGTCGTGAACCAAACCATTTGGAGGCTTCGCTAGCCATCCCGGAGAATGGAATCTGGTGCCATCTGAATCATGCAGTTATAGTGGCGAATACGTGTGCCGAATAATCATTGACTGATTAATACTTTGCTACTTAGCAATGACCAAGCATTGAACTCAGTGAACAATCTTGGCCGTTGCTGGTTAAACATGGCATCGTAAAGCAATGATCTTGAGATGCTTAATGCCCGTCAGGAGTGGTTATATAGGTATCTTTCACAACCGGTTAATAGATCTTCAGGCGCGATGTTACGCTGCTCCGACCACGGTTGATCACAATGTCCATGGTGCAGTGTGTTGCAGCAATATTGGAAATGTTGATGACAATGGCTGATGAAGATAATTCTCATCGTGTAAATGATACCCATTATCGGAGTAGTAATATTGATGAAACAAGTATACAACATCATGACTGGTCGACCACCCTATCTCAAATGGGAAATCCCATCTCTCAAAATCATCAAAGAAGGATTCTCGCTTAGCAGCTTAGCAAGCACCTGAGTTTTAAATTCCTGCTCAAGTGATGCAATTCCAAAGATATCAAGGCGTCCTCAGGGATGAACTAACCTCTGGTTGGATGAAGAAATCGCCACAAACACTCTATTTTTTTCAGCTGAGCGCGGGTCAGTTCATCCTATCAGGTGGTTCTCGTCAGCATGTCCAGGCTCTGGAACAGACCGAACCGTTCTGCCCCATCCAAGTATCCAAGACCTTGCTGCTACCACTGCCGGGGAACTGGTAGTTCAAGAATCAGCGCCATCTTTCGAATGCAGCCTTCCCGGTCACTTTGAAGCCAGCCCTGGCTGCGGAAAAGCGAAACAGCAGCCGTTTCGGAGAACAAGGTTGCTATATCTTGTAATCTAAGCGATATTCGTCACTGAAAGTTGAGTCTACCGTATATATATATATATATACATGTCAAGTGCATTCAAACAAAGGAACTCAGGCGTAAGCAACAATGTTCCAAAGACACCTTCAGGGACGGGGCATGGTCAACACGAACACCAAGCAATTGCCTTGAAGCTGGTATGTTCCAAAAATTGGATCCATCAATGGTTGTTGCCCCCAAACCTTTGGTGCTTGAGGCCAAGGGTAGGTGACAAAAGCTAGCATGGCAACTGACCCGAAAAACAAATAAAGATAAAGTATTATATGCATTCATGTTTGTTGAAGAAAACCGCAACAAGTAGAAACTATAGCGCAACAGAAACCACCTTGGGGGGAACTGAGCCTAGCGAGGGGGGCCCAATAATTGAATTATTCAATTGTTTTTTGGAGGTCCTGTCCCTGCTAAAGAAACTTCGCGACTTCAACCGCTTGGGGATACCGACCGGAAGGATCCTGCAGGTACCTATAACCCCTCCCTTTGATCCAGCCACTTTGCAAGTGACAAATCCACCTTTCCCTAGTGCAACTACTCCCTCGCTGATCATGATACAGTTGGCCCGTGCTCCATGTCAAAACATTGGACATGAAATGCATCTACTGCTTGTTGTATGAGGGTTCCGCTGTGGATGATGAGAACCTGTAATGCTTCATCATGACCAATGGCTACACTGCTGGGTGCCCAGCAAAATAGTCCATGGATGTGAACGATGCGGAGCCACCATCTTGCCTGTAGCCCTTGATTGGTTGCAGAGAAATCTTCGCTGCATCTGGTCAAATAAGAAGGCATTCAAAGTTATGATCTCCACGATCATCGCTGAGCCAAGGTGCAATTATGATGTCTTGTCTTATTGGTTGCGTCGTCAATGTTCCTTCGTTAGCAGAGTACATCCAGGAACTACTATCAAGAATGTCTATAACATACCAAGCATAGTTCTAATCATTCCACGCAGGTACTGACCATAATGGTCCGTATCTTTTGGTAGTAGGAACCATCTGTTTGATCATTAGCCTGGTAACAACCTTCTAAAAATTCGCTACAATCGTTTCACCATTACCAACCATGTTCAATCATTCTTGATGATTTATTACTAATTTGCCGCAGTTGACAATTGTCAACCATGATCAACGCTTATCAACCATTAGGAACAATGATTGATCATGTGCAACTGTGATCAGCCATTATAAACCCTGAATTGTCAACCATATTCACCATTATCAACCATAACCTACCTTCGTGAGCAACAATCATGATCAACCCGTTCTAGTCTTATTATTCACCAGTATTAACCATTGCCAACCATTATCATCAACCTTGATTGACCATATTCAACCGTTTCCAACCAATGAAGGCTTTCTTGACCACCTTGACCCCTCATAACCTGCTTCACCAGCTAGTATCAACCACTGTTCGCCATTGCCACGGTCCACTCTTACTAGCCATTCTCAAACCATTCTCAACCCATACGCGTCATCAACCCTCCTCAACCCTTCTCAACTAACCATCATCCACCAAACCCTTCTCAACTAACCATCATCCACCAAACCCTTACCAGCATGAACCAAAACCTTCCCTTCCACCATTATCAACCATTATCAACAGATTATCAACCATTATTAGCCACTATTAACCACTATTAACCACTATTATCAACATCTATCAACCCCTACTAACCACTGTATCTTCACCACTCTCAACCACTCTTCACCGCTACCAACCACCAAAAATATTCGCCACTCTTCATCACTACTAATCCCTACTAACCCTTACTAAGTCACTCTTCACCACCACTAACACCACTCTTCACTACTACTAACCCCCCTACCAACCCCTACCAACCCCCCTACCAACCCCTACCAACGCCTACCAACGCCTACCAACCCCTACATCTTCCCCACTCTTCACCGCTCTCATCCGACGCCTTGAGATCCCGAGCTCCATTGGATCTGCCCCGGGAAGGCGCCCCCCAGAGCTGGAAGAGCTCCACCAGCCGTTCGCGCCACCGGTCCTGGGGACGCGCCATGGGGGACCCGATCCCCACGTGACCCGACCCCAATGAGTTGCTGGTTGCGCCGTGCCCAATGAGGTATTGTACATGCTGGTTTCCGAAAACTGGTTGGTTTACTACTCCAATTCTTTGACGTGGCAGCAACATTCAGCAGCTGACACATGAGCCATTCAACGAAGAGAGAGAACTGGTTGGTTTACTACTATGAATGATGAATGAAAAATGGTTTCTTGAGACTGGCTGGTTCACTACTGTAAATGGGGTTGGCAACTAGTGTGATAAGCCCTTTTTTTGGCAAGCAGGGTACATGGGTGTTTCTCAAGCTGTAGGGAACCCCAAAAATGGCTGGTTTACTACTATAAATGGCTCATGTGGGATGATTTGGGGGTACCCATATGTTGAGAAACTACCATATTGTTTCAAGTCTTACAATTCTTCTTTTTAGGCCGCAGTGTGCCCATAGTACAATGAACTTTACAGGCTTTTGTAGATGTAATAGTATGTATATCATGCAAAGAACGTGCCTGCTTGCATGTGTGTAAAAATACATCTATATGTATACATGTAATTGAATGACTCTTATTTTGGCATATATATATATATACAGACTTGTTTGCACTTATGTGATGAAACAGCCATAGTGGTGGAACACAACCAGGAAACACAACAGAAACCACAGGAAAATCTCTACCAGCGCAACAACACTTCCAAGCTATGGAGCACAGTCTCCAGTTCCTATGGAAGGCATTCTGACTTTGTGCCATCATGGCAAGAAGTTGAAAGTATAAATAGATTTACCTGTGTCTGAAAAAACAAATAATATATATATATATAAATAAATCCATCTATATATGTTTCTATATATATTTCTATATACAAATTTTGCATGTATCTATAGAGGGAGAGAGATTGTATGTTCAAACAATACACACGGCCCAGCCCTGCCTCATCAGATTCCACGTAGGCTTCCCAGGCATTCTTCACATCAAGTTCCTGTGGAGATCCAGATCGGTGCATCAAAGGTGAATGGTTTTGGAACTCAGCTGAGATCTGGAGATTTGATGCACCTTTAATGAGAAGATCCAGGTGCATTGGAAGATTTGCTAAGTTGTTCTATGTGAGTTGTGCTATGTGCTTCTTCTGGATCAGCAGTCTTTCTTCACAAAATTCAGCGGCTGTTCTATGTTCAGCAAGTGATGCAGAGCTACGTTTGAGCTCTTACGTTCGCATGCGATTGTTCAACTCAGAACGTGTGTTGTGGAGTTTCTTATCCTGGCAGGTGGTGCTACTAGTCCCCAGTTGATTCCATTGGTCTCAACCATTGACTAAGAGTGTGAACCATTAGTGCTACTAGTCCCGGATTACCATTGGCGTTAAGCATCGACTAAGAGTAACAAAAACTGTAACAAACTACAAGTGAACTCAATTTGAGTAGTCAGCTATTCAATATTTACCATTTTGATCAACCATTAATCATAAATACCATTCCCAGATTCTTCGGCCACCATATATAGAGCTCCAAAGCAATGCACCAAAAGCTAGAAAGGTCTTTGGCGACAGCCAAACCTAACAGCAGAATCCGAGATGAACACGTGCTCGTTCCTATGCTGAGCTGTTGCCCCATGTCCCATGATCAACCAGCGGGTTAGTGACCGATGGTAAGAGATACGAACAGCTTGACCCTCTGAACTAGGCGCTGGATGATAGTTTAGCAACTTGAATCCGTATCAATAAACCACCATGATTGGTTCGTATCCACTACTTTTAACCATCATTAACTATCATTAACCGTAGTGGTACGCCCCTCGTGCGACTGCGGGCGCATCATCAGACATGTGTCCAAGCATCACTAACCATCATCAACAATCCTTCACCGTCATGAACCATCATTAATTGCTACTAACCACTACAAACCACTACTAACCATCATTAATCACTACTAACCACTACTAATCACTACTAATCACTACTAATCGTTACCAACCACTACTAACCACTACTAATCACTACTAACCACTACTAACTCTGGTTGTTGACCATCATGAACCAACCACTCACCTACCGCCAGAACTGTGTCGCCTCCTCGCTGGAGTCTGCCGCGATCTGCACGGCCAGGGCAGTTTGGTCGAAGTTGCCTCGCGGTCGGAACCGATGGCATGGCATGGCATGGCATGGTGGTTGGATGTGTTCCAGCAACCAATCTCTGTGAGTTAATACATTCTAGGAGATATGTCAAGGATACATAGGAGAATCCAGCATAAAGATATATAAAGATATAGAAGATACTGTATTCTACATGATATATATATATATACGTGTTTTTGATACATCACGTTCAAAACATGTAGTAGCCAACAGTCATGACAACTTGGTATATGGAAGAGCACGTACGGTTGTGACTTCTGATGACTACCTGTGGACACATCAATCAATGGATTCTCAATCGATTGTTCAATACAAACTCATCCAATGGACTATCAGATCAATGAATGATAATCACCAACGGATGTATGAAATGTATGGATGGATAACAATCACCAATGGATTAATACCATGAATTCTCATCCATCAATGGCATACTTATGCATACATCGTGCATTGATAGTCAACTTCATATTCTCATCCATCAGTCGATGTTCAACTGATGGATAACAATAATCAATGCATTGCATGTATAAAATTGCTACCATGGATATCTATCTACATTATCACCAACAAATCTATGGAACAACGTCCATCAATGGCGCCATGGATCTGTCGTGCACTCCACCAAGGTGCACATCAGCAGCCGTTCCACAATCGCTTGGCCGGCCTGTCAGTCTTGGGAGGACCAGGGCTGGAGCACGCATCATATCCAGGGCCATGGCAGTGACATGACTGACTTACTAGGATTCACCAGGATTCACCATGAACCAGCTGATTGGAGAGCATACAATCCAATGATCCTTTATTGTCCACAATCACTGCTTCTCATCACGCATCATTATCCATTATCACCGACCATTGATCATTGACCGCGAAATAAACACGAGTTCGACGCTGTCAGCCACAATTCAAAGCGTTGCAATCTTCGACCAACCATCCGTTCGTTCTCATTATATGACAACTATCACCAACCAGTACAATCATATACAAACCGATGTTAATTGCGATTTACCATTAGTAAACATGCTTAAGCATGTTCATTCACTAATGTCAAAACAGTCACACTGTCTTGTAATTCACTTCTGAAACATTATCAACCGGATTATCGTTTAGATTCACCATTGATGAACCATCACTGAACCATGTGATTGATCATCAACTAGACATGATTGTTCGATGGCTATTGGCCATCACCCACGATTGTTAGCCACCATTTACCAGTATTGACGATTAAGCATCATTGAAACTACCCATCATTGATGATCATGAATCATCATTAATCATCATGAATCATCATAAATCATCATGAATCATCATAAATCATCATTACTCCTCATGATTCATTCATCATTCATTCACCGACATTAATCATCATCATCATCCACAATTTGTCTCTATTTTCCCCTTGTTGTTGGTATCACTGACAAGGGTAACCATTAGTGAACCATTCGTTATCCATTAGCTAACCATGAGTTAACCCTTATATTTTCTAGTGTTGATGACGATGAGGATGATGATGATGATGATGATGAAGATTATGATGATGACTATGATGATGATGATGATGATGATGATGATGATGATGATGATGATGATGATGATGATGATGATGATGATGATGGTGATGATGATGATGATGATGATGACGATGACGATGG
>VSDK01029863.1:69064-90722 GCA_009767595.1 Symbiodinium kawagutii
AGTGTTGATGACGATGATGATGATGATGATGATGATGATGAAGATGATGATGATGACTATGATGATGATGATGATGATGATGATGATGATGATGATGACTATTGATAATAGTGATTCATAGTTCTTCATGAACCATGGTTTGTATACCATTTATAATCATTCTTATAAACTGACATTAATGAAAAAAGGCATTGGTTGGCAATAGTAAACCATTAATAGACCACAAATCACTACTCCCTTAGACCCCCCGGGTGGCACAAAATGTACTGTACATTTTTGTTTCTCTGAGTTTTGAGAATTCGGAGTTTTGTACATACCCCCTATCGATAGCCAAGATCAACATCATATCAAACTAAGAAGGGAAAAATGTAATGGCACATTTTTGCCTTGTAAGCTACGCACACAGTATCTTAATGAGAGCCAAAAATGTACAAGACATTTCTTGGTTGTGTGCACAAAGATGCATTCCAGGCCCAAAATTGTGAGGTACATTTTCTCCCACCCCCAAGACGGTGGGTATAGTGGTAGGTGACAGTAGGTGGTTAGTGGTGGATGATCGGATTGATTGGGGTTAGGATTGATCAAGTCTTGGGGTGGTTGATGAGTGGTAACTGATTGGTGGGTACTTGATGATTGGTAGTTGATTGGCCGGCCTAAAAAAGCATTCCAGGCCCCCCCCCCTCACCAAAACATTCAAAACCTGTTACAATATTACATTTTCTCCCCCCTCCAAAAAAAGTTCTTAGCTTTGCCATTAACTTGGTGAGGGGGTTGGGGGAAGAAAAGTAGTATCTATTTCTGCTGTATGCTTGCTGAGTTATTACTTTTATTCCCCCCCTGTGCTAGCTCCATCTGCCAATCTTTGAGGGCTATCTTGGAAAAAAGAAATTGTACAGCACATTTTTTGCCACCCCAGGGGTGTTTGGCTCCCTAAGGCGGTGGTGATGACCACAAATTAATCATCATCATCATCATCATCATCATCGTCATCATCGTCATCATCATCATCATCATCATCATCATCATCATCATCATCATCATCACCCTTCTATTCCCCAGTATTGTTTGTTATCATCCCCGATGCTTGACCATTCAAATACCAACATGTAAACCCTTGGTTACAACCCTATCCCTCTATGCAAACCCTTGGTTGATGATTAACCTCCATATTTCCCCAGTATTGTTGGTGATTATCACCATTAATGTTGGTTTCTGATGATCGTATCCACCTGTTGGTTTCATGCCTATTTTCATTACTTGATTGGGGGGGTTACACTAATCAGAAACCAACATTAATAAACCACTAATCAACCATTATTATCACCATTAATAAACCATTCATAAATCCATTAAATCCATTAATAAACCATTCATAACCCCTTGGTTGGTCATCCACCACCATCCGCCTGCACAGGGCTGATCCTGGAGCAGCGAATGGGAAAGCTCATCGCCGCAGGGTCCGCCGCGGGCATCAGCGCAGGCACCACGTGACTCGGGGAGACTCGTCGTCGGACGGCTTCGCTCCAAGGGTTGCCCCGGGATGGTTGGTGAATGGTTGGGTGTTGGTTGGGCATTGCTTGGCTAATGCTTAGAAATGAATGGGTTGAGGTAGATTGGTAACTTATGCCAACTAGTAAATGGTTAGTAGCCAAATGATGACAAATGGTTGGTGATTGGTTGTTTAATGGTTGGTTCTTGGTTGGGTACTGGTTTGTTAACGATCACTAACAAAAGCAACGATGGAAAGGGCGATCTACGAATTGGTAGACCATCTGGCTGGCAGAACAGAGGCAGGATAGCAATTACAATCCAAAAATATCCGGGTGACTTCGCACAATGGAGGATGGGATATCCAATGTTCTCGCGTCCCGGCTCTACAATCATCCGCAAGCATAGTTATTTAGAACAACTAATTACAGTAATCAACAATGGCGTGCCCATTTCTTTAAAGAAACCTTGCAAAACTCGGACTCATAAATGATTCTCAGCCGGATATCAAGCCAAAACTACAAGCTGCCTGAGGAATAGGAGGCATACCAGATCTCTAGCCATAGGAAGAATGATACGTCAACATATCTTCATACATCGCTGTGGTACCATCATCCTCATGTTGCTCAATTGTCACTAGGTGCAACATGATTGGCTAGATTGGTACGAGCGTGACGAAGCCACACATCAAGCTTTCTTCATAGTCTTTAAAGCTTCCGCCCTTCTGGTGATCATGATCGACAATGACACGATGCTACAATGCTGTTTGGTAAAACGGGGCCTTATCCCACATTGGCTTGGTCGCGTGTTCTTCCAAAAGGCATCAGATCTATTCAATGTCCAATTCTCATCATTTGATTTCACCACAATCCATACCTGAGCCTGGGCTGAGTTTGGCCTCTCATCATTCTCCCCAATTGGAGCAAAGCTACCAGCGGATCATCAACAACTTGTCCTCAAGCTCCGGGGGAATGTGCCGCGCGCAATCCACCTGGGCGACATCCACAGGGGTGCCAGTATGTTACATGGTCATCTCTTGGATGTGGTGATGCTTAGCAACGGCTAATCATGTTTCCATGTAGTGGCCAATCATTGGTTGATAGCCGATGGTTAATAGCACGATGCGTAAGATCACCGCGGAACCATCAACTGCTTGCCATAGCTGTGGAGTCAAAGCTGCAGCTGTGTCCGCTATGTTCCACTGCAGCAAGTAGATGGATCAGTGTGCGTCAAGAAACATCCATTGGTAAAGGCTTACCTTGACCTCAAAGTCGGGCTTTTCCACACCAACAAATCCGCGTGGGGTCTTCAACTTGGAACAAGGTCTGGGTTTTCCCAAGATGACGAATGACATGAGTAAGTCAACACCTCGACAGGGCTTCTTGACCTGGCAAGAACTATCAACCACCAAGCCCTCAATAAGAACCCCAACATAATCACCAGACGTAACTTACATAACCCAACCATCTTCGCACTTCAATCAGTGTAGCAACCACTGAAAAAGGCCCGCCCTTGATGGCCCAACCCCCTGTGGAGTCGCGTGGCCGTCACCAGCAGCAGCGAACCCAGGTCCCGGGAGAAGTTGTTGCGCTTGCGACTCAGGGGATGAAAGGCGCCAGACAGGAGCATCCTTGGTGCATGGCAGGACCGCGCCGGGGCACTGGAAGATCGATGTTAGGATCATATGTGATACATATGTATACCACATATGTATACTAACAATTATATGTGTACTACATATGCATACTAACTAATTATATGTATGCTACATATATATATATATATATACTAACTACATGCATACTACATATGTATACTAACTACATGTATACATGCAGGATCATTTAAGCGTACTTTTGGCGTCTTTTGGTCCTGTAAAAGGCTCTCCCATCGCCACAGGTCATCAGCACCAGGAAAGCACGCCTACCCGAAGGCTTCGCCCATGGAGAATCCAATCTCCGGTGAGGCATAATATGAAATTACAACATCTATTTACATGTCTATAGAACATATACAGAGAGAGGAAGGCCAAACAAAAACAAATCTGTAGGTAATATACATGTTTATGTGTCCGTTATTGTGCCTTTGCAACTGTGCGATTTGCGATTCAGCTTCTTTTCAATTTGGCCGATGCATCATCCAGACCCACCTAGTGCTGGCGGCCGAGTAACGTCTGTGTTGTACTGCCTGCCTCGTTCCCAGCTGGTGCCGCCTGCGCAACCCGCTGTGGTAGCTATGGCTGGACTCATCAAGCCAAGGTATGAGATAATGGGAATCACATGGGAATCACATTTTTTTTCAAGCCAAAGGTCATGACTTAGACCCGTAGGCACAACCACAGCATCAACTCCAAGTCCTTTTGTACTGCTGATGATGGTCAATGATGCTTTCATACTGCTGATGATGAATAGATGATATTTCTGAACACCAACCAGGATATGCCAATTGTATCGGTCAATGCCAGCAAACAAAATCTGTTCTGGTCATTGACTCCCCTACTTGATTGACGAACTAAAAAAGAAACCAACTATAAACAAATTATTGAGTACCGTAGTGGTGGTTGAAGCAACAATATCACTAGTGGGAGTAGTAGCGGCAGTACTGGTGGTGGCGCCCGTATTTGCAGCAAAAGCAGGAGCAGGAGTGCCAGCACCAGTACGAGTAGTGTAGTAGAAAAAGTGTCCGGTCAGGCAGGAGCACGACCTTCAAAGACTCACCCTATGTGATCCGGTCCACATGATCGCTTGGCCAAAAATTGCTTCTGCCTCTGAGTGTTGCACATAGCCGCTGAGCAAAGACACCATGATTACAACCAACAATCATAGAGAGATATGACAACAAGAAGTTGATCGGTTGCTAAATGTTTCCCCAGATCATGTATGACGTTAATCACTGCCAGATTTCCAAGGTGGTAACAGAACCATTCGTGCTCTTGACATTGGTGAAATGAGGTTCATCCAGGAATCATCCATTTGTTTCGTACTGCTGTTGGATCAAGTTGGCATGAATCACGCGGATGGTCGGCAAGCGTACCAATGATGTCACCCCGCATCCTCTACACAGATTGTGTCGGAGCTTTTGTGGACGGAGATTTGCCCCTGGGGATTCCCATAACCGAGTAGAAAAGCACCTGCTTATTGAATTACACTCCAAACACAGACTTGCAAACTCTGCTGCGCCCTGTATTCTTAATGATCAGCTGTACAAAAACTCTGACTACCAACTTTCAGTGGTCATTGTGCTTGATGGTCATTAAGTGGTCACTGTACTTGATGGCATTCTTAGTCATTGCTTTCCCACAAATCCGTGGAACCAGTCATCGTCGCCCCGGCGCCGCCTGCAGCGACCAGCTGGGCATGTGCTGCCAGCGGCTGCGCTGGATCAGGTCTTTGATCGAGATGCCCTGGAGGTGGCCGCAGGCCCCCAACGAGGTGCCCCCTATTGGTGGTTGATGAGTGGCTGGTTGACTGATGGTTGGTTTATTGATGGTTGATGGCTGGTCAAAGGAAAAGGGTGATGGTTGAGTGATGAATGGTGAACTGAGTGGCTGAGTGAAGGTTGGCTAATGGTTCGTGAGTTGGTGACTTGTTCCTGATGCTCAAGTGTTCGAATATGAAGTCGGTAGAAAAGAATCTCGTAGGATGCTCAGCTTCGACTTCTGGGTGCTGTTTCACACTCTTAGGAATTTCAAGTTTGGTAATAAGGACTTCTGTAAGTATTGTCTTCGCGGAGCCGCAGCAGGAGTAGAATGATAGCTCTAAGCTACATAAACAATGGGCACCAGGATGTAAACAAATATGTACAGCCCATCTACGGCCCACAAAACCTTGATCTATTTACCAAAATGATCCAGTTTGGCTTGGTAGATTTTGCTAGCTGGTAGCAGCTCAGAGTGCCCATGGACAGCTGCATTCAGTTTCCTTTTCAGAAACTGGGCATATCACTATGATAGAGATACTCATGCCACCATGAAGACACTTCTGTGGGCAAATGTCGTCGACCGCCTGATCAATTCCACTTATTGGTTGAGAAGCATTTCCACATTGGGAAGGGGAACGCGCAAAACAACCAGTGATTCCCTCTTCCTTGCATTGAATCTAATCCAGTCTTCACATACATAGCCAATTTCATTGAATTTCTCACTCGAACAGTTTAAGTTGGATTAAGATCTAAGCCTGCAGAGTCTGAAGGCTCTCCAGGCTCCCTTCAAATAGTCAGGGGCGAAGGTAATCTATGCTTGCGTGGAAAAGTTGTTTGTTATTCGGGCATCCTTGATATCATCTATAAAGATAAGGTTTTCAACAACAGGGAAATTGTAATATGCTTTCAGGAGCTGCTTTACTGCAACTTGCTGGACTGGACTGCAGCTCCCTCACTGGAACTAGCTATTAGAGTCCAGGTGTAATCATCCAGTTGAGGATTGCGGATAATATGGCAAGCCACTAAGGGTCATTGATAACCCCCAAATCAATTCAGTTGACATGCAAAACTTGGTGTTCAGGAGTGATGGGTGGCCTGGTTGCTCTTGGAGGGCAAGAAATACCCTAGGGATTGTTTGAAAAACGAGACAAAATGCACTTAGCACCTAGCTGCTTCCTCAGCCAATCAAGGGGATTGCTATATTCATTCTAATGCAAGGTTCCTGCCATTCCATTTACAGAGATGCAAAAAGCGAAATATCATTTCAAACCATGTACAGATTCTCGTCTGATAGCATTCAGCAAGTAGCTGTTTCCCAAATCGGTGGGAACATGGACGAGGACAAACAAATTAGAAAACACTAGCTCCAAAAAACACGGGCTCCCCACCAGGCGAGAATCCTTTCCTGACCCGAAAATCGCGGCTCAAGGGATAACGCGTGCTGTGCTGGGTCTCTTCACATGAGTGTATACGTATGAATATATATATATATATGTGTGTGTGTGTATGATTATGCGTGTATTTGTTTACATCTTTTGTGTACTAATATTTGATTTATCAATCTACGCGCTTCAGGTCCTTATATGTATGCTATGTATCTGTTGAATATGTCTATCCTGTGCTACATATCGACCCCAGACACCAGATACCGGGACCGCCCCGCGTGTGTCCTGGTGCGCGAAGATGCGATCGTGGTTGAAGCTGTGGCGCTCCTGGAGCTGCACCAGCAGCAGCTGCTGCTCCAGGTGGTCCACCATCAGACAGATCTGTTCGTCCCATAGGAAGTCGCCGTCCTCACCTGGCCATGACGCCTGTGAGGCCCAAAGGTTGCTAGGGGATTTAACCAGTGGTAGATCATAGCATCCAAAAAGACAAAAATAGATAGCTATGAGTTGATCTTTGATGCTCAGTTGAGTGATTGTTCGCTTCGAACCCGCCAAAAGTGTGGGATGATGCTGATGATGATGATGATGATGATGATGATCATGATCATGATCATGATCATGATCATGATCATGATGACGACGACGGCGGTGATGAGGATGGTCATGATGATGGTGATGATGGTGATGATGATGATGATGATGATGATGATGATGATGATGATGATGATGATGATGATGCTGGTGGTGGTGCTGGTGCTGGTCCTGGTGCTGGTGCTGGTGCTGGTGCTGGCGCTAGTGCATTAGGTTTCCCTTGCGAAAACTGTCACCATAGAACTGCTCAGACTGTGGACGCCCATGTCCTCCCAAAAATGTTTGCTGCTAAAATCTCACCAAGAGGTTTAGGTTGATAGTTTCCAAAGATGATAATGATCCTCTGAATGATGCTTGGTGACGATGCTTAACTGAGTGTTTCTCAAAATAGGGGACCCCCATATTACACCCAGTCATAGTCTGCTTTAGATGATCAACTGGTGATTTCAGGGGTCCCCGAATTTGAGAAGCATCCAACTTGACATAAAACTTTATCAAAAAAAATCCAACTTGAACAAAGACATCCAACCTGAACCATCCAACTTGAACAAAGTCATCCAACCTGAACCAAGTCATCCAGCTGATTTGAACCGCCCTCGCCACCATGGTGGCGCCACCGCTCAGCCCAGGGGCTCTGGGTTTGTTGGCTGCGCCACGATGCAGCGCCCAGTTGCAAAGTGCAGCTCAAGGGCCTGCTGGAGACCTGACAGGTTGAACAGCGCCAAGTTGAATATGGCGGTTATCATAATTCAATATTATTGGCAATTGTTATTATCAACTATGGTGATTGTTATTTTTGATTAACATAGTTATTATTGGTGATTATCAACTATGGTAATTGTTATTATAAGTAGAATATGGTGATTAATATAATTCAACATTCACTATGGTAATTATAGTGCTTAACTATGGTAATAATCAATGACTGTAATATACTGTAATATAACGTAGTTATTGTTGTAACATACAATGATAACTGGTAATTCAATGTTAATGGTAATGAACTATGGTAATTCAATATTAATGACAAGTTGAACAGCGCCAGCAATTCAATATTATTGGTAACTAACTATGGTAATTGTAGTGGCTAACTATGGTAATTATAGAGGTTGAACCATTAACCACCATAATTACCAACCATAGTTATACATAATTAACCACCGTAATTACCAAAGTTAAGTAGCTCAATTATGTCTAACTATAGTTGAAAACACCTACTGGTCGTTACATATGAATATATATATAATTATATAGATAATATGGTGGTTAAATATGGTGGTAACAGCATATCTCTATGTAACCACCATAGTTGAATAATATGCTAATGATGCATTCAACCACCTAAGTATGGTTGTGTATATATATATATGTGTATATGTGTATATATATATAGATGTATATATATATATATATGTGTGTGTAAATATATATATATATATATATATATATATATATATATATATATATATATATATATATATATATATATATATATATGTGTGTGTAAATATATATATATATATATATATATAAATATAGGTACAGACACAAGTTGAACCACCTAATTATGTGGTTGAACACCGGTGGTTGAACCACCTGATACCATAAGAGTCCATGACTATGGTCATTAGATGCTTAGTAGATGGTTAGTTGGTGGCTAATTTACGGTTGATTGGTGGCAAATTGATGGTTGATTGATGGTTAAGCATGAATTCATCATCAAAGGGTTCATAACTTTCGTAAATTGCAATGATTCATTGCTGTAATCATGTGAATGATGCTTAATTCATGGTTTGTTGATGCTTAGATTCTTATCTACCAACCAATTACCAGCTAATGATTGATTGAGAAGGGTTCATTGATGGTGAATTGATGGTTGAATAAGTGTTAATATTTATGTGAAAAAAGTACGATATCCAGTAATCTTGAACAGCTGATTCAAAAAAAATGGTGGTGGTGGTGGTGGTGGTGGTGGTGGTGGTGGTGGTGGTGGCCCGCGATACATTGTTTGCGCCAGAATCTTTCATTTACCTTGCGTTTAGCAGCGCAGGCGATCCACTGTTTGCACCAAACTCCTTCGCAAGCCGGTATCGGAACAAGTTTCTACCTAGAATTGATCCGGGTGTAGTGGGAAGAAGTCGAAATAGGTTAAGATGAAAGCACGTGCGGGCTGCTTGCTGCTGGTGCTGCTGGTGTTGCTGGTGCTGCTGGTGCTGTGGTTTCTTGTGGTGGACTTGGCGATGGCTCTTGAGTTGGGTTGGGCGATTCGTTGTTGAAACAACTCACCCACTGGGTGGAGGGCCTTGCATTGCAAGATCAGGACCCTCCCCGGGATGTTCACGACTGCTCTTTGGCGATACTTGGTGCACAAGCCACGGCCATCTTTCGGATAGAATCCAGATAAAACCACAAAACGGAGCAAAATGCTCCATAAGCAACCGGTCAATACAAAAGAACTCAGCTTTTAGCTTCAGCAAAAGTAGTTGGTTGTTTGACCCATTGGTTATACACTAGAGTTCATCAACATCGATTGACAATCAAGCAGTGTTCACCAAAGTTCTGCCACCAAGAATTCATTGAACATTAGCAGCTTGTGAATAACCGACGAAGAAACCGTTACCTGTCTTCAACGAACAGTTTGATGTGCAAAACGCCCATGGAGAAACAGTAGTTTTCCATATAGTTTTCCTGTTAAGTATGGTGACAAAACACCTATCTTTGAGTGTTTTTTTCTACTAAAAACCTTGAGTTTCACCGAGTTTCTTGCGGCAGCCAAGGTGCTACCCCACAAGCCCCCAGAACGCGACAGATCAATACCCCCTGCGCGTGGTTGGTGGTTGATGGTGATGATATGAATGTGATTGATTAGGGTTCATGAGTTTATGATGAGGAAATATGAGGCAACACATATACTTCATAGTTATTTGATGTGATTACTTAATCTGATTATTGCTGGCTGTGATCCATCATGATTGACTTATATTAACTTATGACTAACGGTAGTAACGAACTGTTAATCATGAGGAATTGCAACCAACAAGCATTGGGTTGATGGTACAATCTATCTTGGAAAGCCAAGATCATGAAGATTTCTCATTCAAAAGCCAAGAAACTACCATCTGGTAAAAGACCTGGTCACAAAGTGGTCAAAGCAGTTGATTGGTGAGGCATTTGACCAACCTAGGAGTGGTTCTGTGACCATGTGAAGAAACTGACGGGGCCCTTTCCAGTGGTTGATTGAATCAGTTCCCTGTTTGTTTCGCCACCACTGCGGCAGACTTGAACGTGGAGTGCGTGCAGCAATTTGAGCCCTTCTCAATGCCAAGCGAAAATGGATCTGTATCTATATGGATTCATATACTATGAATTGTGTATTGATCTGTATTTATGTTTGGATTCTGTATATACTTGCTTTCACGGATACAGCATCCTGACGCATCCTACTCTGAGACAAAACGAAGTAAAAAAAACAGCAAGCACCAGACAACATATAGACAAGCAAACGAAATGTACAGTGCAGGGAGAATACACTCATAAATGAAGAAAGTCGAGGACAGAATATATGTATATCATATCGAAAGGCGTACTGAATACGCAGCGTTCACGAATAAACAAGTGTTGTGAGACCTTGGTTCCTAAGACATGAAAGATCATGTTTTTTACCAACTCCACACAAGGCCAAAGACATTTTGGATATCCACATATATCCATCAGGTGTATCTATGTCAGTCATTGCTTCTGGCCATCCTCTCCCCACCGCTTTGTAACTATAACTCCACAACAACCAATCCACCAACCACCCTTTTTGGCAGCTCATTCTGCCATCTGATCTCCCATCAGCTACCGCCAACCAACTTCACTCCAGCCTCGCCTGCTGTTCAACTCATCAATGCTTTGTTTTACTCCCAAGTGCCCTGTAGTACTAGTTCCCTCGGGTCATCAATTAAAATGGGACATGGGATGCTACGCATATGGGAGATCCGTATTTCCAAACTACCTCTAGTCACCAAAATTTGATCAGCTGGATGCTCTCGGCCTCAGGCCGCGCATGTTGAAGCCGATCCTGAGCGCCATCGATCTATGGTCCCGTATCCCAAAAAATGGCAATCTCTAGATGCATGTAACCTGGAAATTATGTGACTGGTCATACAGCTGGTAAAGCCTGCATGTGTTCATCTAACCACTCTTTGTTGAACCATATTGATTCATTGTTGGCTGGGATTGGCCCACGGCAGGATGAAAATCTATTTCAAATCCGCGATGCTCAAATTGCTTGATCAATTTGTTGTTGGAGATTGGATATTAACATATATTAAGGCATACACGACCCTCCCAAATAAGGGGTTAGATGATCAGTTTCCGACCTTTTTTGGTGGGGTGCTTCTGCTAGTTTCCCCACGCTATCCCCACGAGCTGGGGCTGAGAGTCACCCGAAATGAGGAAACACACTCTGTTTGGTTTCTGTTATAGTGCTTGTCAGCGCTATGGCAAGCTAATTTAAATGGATGCAATCCAAGAAATCATGACGTCAACAGCCATCCAAGCTCGTAAAGGCTGTTATACTCTATCAACAGCACCAAATGCGTCTATTAGTTTAGATGATGCACATGTGCGATATCTTTTTGAATATCCATGGGATATGACATGTTTGAGAGTACTCATCGATCGTCATAAACCACCCTGATATGTGTTAATCACAACAGTGATTGAGCTGGGAAACCATTGGTGGTTTATTGGCAGCTGGATCTCGCATTGGGCAAATAAAAATGTCGACCCCGAAAAACTTGAAATTCCAAAATCGTCAGTATTAAGGGAGAATATTGAGCATCAATCAACCATCATTAAACAATCTATCAACCTATCAACCATCTACTAAGCATCTATCAAGCATCAACCATTGTGACGCATCGATTTTTCCATACTCAACCATTGGAATTACTCAGCTTCTCAACAAGTGTTGTCCATCATTTAGCCAGGAAGGATTGTTGCACATCATTTTCGGAGCCAAGCTGACTATGCTGTGTCACTACTACTAGCCACTTGTTCCTGTGACCCAACAATGGCTGGACTGACTTGAACTGTTAGGAACATCTCTACTCGTTGCTCAGGTGGCTGTGGGTCAAAACCCCGTACCCCTGGTTCCCCTATCATTAGCCATTGGTTTCCCTATTATTGTTGGTCATTATCCCCCATTAGTTGGTTGGTTAATATTGACCCATAGCCAGGTGATCATTCCCGCAAAAAAGGAGAAATATGACCATCGTGAAGCCTCATCTGGGCGGCCAAAGAAGAGAGATGGCGCCCTGCCTTTTGGTCAAGCTGGGCCCCTAGGGAGCCCTAGCAAAGCCCTAGCGAGCCCTAGCGCTAGGGGTTCACTACGGGTCCCGGCCCCAACTTATGACTGGGGCCCACCTCGTAACACCAAGGGTACCAAGACACAGCTGTGAGTACAGGCACCCTGAAGTGGCTACCAATGTGTCTGTGCTGCTGTTGGCTCAGCATGACTTCAGACTGAATATGCGGGGAACGGTGCCCGATCTTCATAGTCACATACCATTGTAGACACATACGCATCTCACGCATTTACATACATACTTATATATATATATATATACACTACACATATATTCGTTGGTGGTTTCAAGCCCGTTGAAAAGGGTAAGTCGACCAACCAACCATCCCAAGTACCCAACGGAAACAACAAATGTGCGAAACCACCTAGTAGTACTTGTTCAACCCCTATAGTTGCTTCCTCTCCCCTATTGTTAACCAGTACTAATGCAGCAGTTATGACATGTTATAACCCCTGAAGTTGGCAACAACATATCTCTGCAAGATGGTAATCACACGGCTTCACCAAGTCTCCAAAGGCCACAGGGTGCCAAAGGGCAGCGGGATCCGGTTGGGCAACCTGTAGCTGCGGGCAGGTCATCATAGCTACCTGGTAGCCCCAACGAGTAGGTGGTGCCTTTGCCCACTCAAAACAATGTGTACATGGTCTATACATGGTCTATGGGTCCTTTGATTGCCATTGATGGAGCGGGCAAAATTGCTCGCATTTAGCAGCTATGAGTTGATATTTGCCCGAAATGAAGTAAAAGAAAGGCGCGTTTTCCTGACGGATCTAGTGAGACTTTAAGTACAGTGGCTTGCTAGATGGGAAAGCCGTATTGAGGGGCTTAATTCCTCTAGTTGCTCACCACTACCGCAGCTCGCGAAAAAGCTTGCCCTGAAATCCTGCATTTTTTGTAGCGGTGCTTCACCACTATTTAGGAAATCATCCAAAGTTGCAGTTACAGTAGGCAGCATCCAGACCATCTGGTCCATCTTGAAAGCCCCATCATATTCGTAACTTTTTGTGCTATTCTGCACTAGTGTAAAAGGTGATGATTGGGAACATTCATATAACTGATAGTGTGCATGTTAGTGTTCCTTCAATTCTCCAAGAGTCAAAAGTAGACCCGGGATAGGGCGCAATTCAGTGTGGATGCGGGCCACTTGATACCGCAAACAATAGAATGTACACCTGAACGTGGTATAAGAAATGTAAAAACTCCTAGAAACGGCCACCATTCTGCGGCAACACCACGCATCCAGGATTCCAACAAGCGTTAGAAAGTCCTACCCAACAACAACACCGCTGCGGAGGGGACGAACCTGAGAGCCAGAGAAAAACTACCCTCCAGCAATCTGTTCCGTGGCAATGGCCATGCGAATCATCAAATGGCTATGGGAATCATCTACCCTTGTTTGATTGGTAGGTGGTACTCTCAAAAAGTCGTGGTTTCCTGCGAGAACCAGCATAATCGGAACGGAATACAATAGTGTCATAGGGTGCTTGATCTTTAGTACTTCTAGGTTGACGCCAAGACCGTTTTTACTCCCCTGATTCATGAATCCTCCCCTCCACCTCGCCAAATCATGCAATATTCATTTAAAGATATACCAAAACCGAACAATTTGAACATCAAACCTTTGCCCGCCACGAATTCTAGGCCTTGGTTTACACGGAAAGGTTTCCACTCATCCTGCATCCAGGTGACACCATCTGATGCGCCAACGTTGATGAGATCACCGAAATCAACGCGGCTCGTGCCTTGGGTGACGTTACAGCGAAGGTTCGGTCAGATTCATTCTGGTCATGGGCAAACCCTGCTGATGAGTTGGTGAAAATGGTGGTGCGCTTCACACTGGAAGTTCTTGTATGTGGGTGATATCGGTTATGGATCAGTTATGGATCAGTTCTGGTAGACATTCCCATTGTTGAATAGTTTGCTAAGCAACCTATATCTGCCCGGGGCCTCTCTGTATCGTGTTCTAGTTCACACTTCAAATGTTCACTCAGCGATGTCAACTGCTCACCTCAGGCTGACGCAGACTTGTCAGCTTCCACTGCTCTATCGCAGGTAAGGCGATTTCCGCGAGCATGGTTTGTGACCTCCACAGTGGTACTCATACTGTCGGTAGTGATTTGGTGGTTTCTTCGAATAGGGAGACCCCCAAAATGGTGGGTTCCTTACAATAGATGGTCAATAACTTAATAATGGATGATTTAGGGGTACCCCGGTACCCCTATTTCGAGAAACACCCATTTACAAAAAAAATGATGCACCTCCCAATAGTACCTTCAACTCTGGGTGGTTTGCTATTTTGGATCTCACATTTGTGATGCCTCCAAGACAATGCCACGGGGCATATGGTGCTTTCAAAACGCCCTCACGGGCATGTCAATAGATCGGCTGATCCATGAAACCTCCCAAAAGCCTTCCAAAACTGATATTAGTCTACTGGTAAGAGCAATCACTTGGGAGAAATTGGCAAATACATATACGGGGTACCACCGGAAAAAAAGGTTCAAAATTGGTGCCTGCAAATCAGCTTGCGAACCACCGCGGTAGCAAAAGGCCTATCATGTGACCCCAGTTCTGAAGGGGCGGTTCTTGCCGGGGTAGCAGAAGACATCTCCATGAATGATGTCTTTCGAAAGACAATGCCAGGGTATTGACATTCCCATTGCAACTGGAATCCTTTTGACCATTAGTTCCTTAACTGCAAGATCAGCAGCACGGACATAACTGCTACAAATTTGCGAACACAATAGCTTGACTACCAAGCCTTGCCCAACATGAAGCGAATATACCAGAAACATGTTTTCACTTGAAACCATGATTGGCATACAACAACAATCCGCTTTGCGAATCTTGGCTGCGTCACTTGTTCCAAAATATGACATCAATCATGCAAAAACCACATGAACCACCAACGCCGACAAGGAATTGGCAATACAAACAGCATCCGACAGTCACAGCCACTACTGTTGACCATCACCCACCAATCACTCGCCAGTACCCAATACAATGAACCATTAAACTCAATGATCGAATCCCAATAACCGAAAACAATTTCGCTAGTTGGTGCCGTTGGTGCTGGTTTCATGTATATTATGAAAACATGATTAAATCTGTAGAACCAATTTGTTTCACATCAACTAATCTAGCACCCAATCCCAACCGCCCTGCTGTTGAACAGCTGGGGGCCACCCACCAGCGCCACTGCGGGCCCCAGGCACCCGCTCCGGTAGGGTGCCGTTCATCGACAGCGCCGTGGGCGTGGTCACTTCCAGGTCCAAGGATGGTGGGTTGGCGAAGGCCACCGCTAGGCCCTGAGTTAACCTGGAGAAGAGGCGAAGTTTGTGGTTGAAGGATCCGTTGGTGGTGGTTGATTAGTGGTGGCTTATGCGGTGGTCGATTAGTAGTGGCTTTGTGGTGGTGGAACTTGTGGTGGTTTATGTGGTGGTTCATGTGATTGTTTGGTGGTTGTTTGGAGGTTGGTGGGTGGTGGATTGATGGTTTAATTAATGGTGAACTGATGATGATGGTTGATGGTTTGTTTAGTGGTTTAATGACTGATGAAGGGTCAATCAATGGTTCGTTTATGGTCAATGAATGGTGAACCTACAAAAAACGATGAATACTGAGACTGGTTGATCTTGGTTGCCGATGCTGTACAGTAATCATGAGCAGTTGATTGCCAAACTAAACCGACAATACCGATGTTCAACGACGGTTCACGAAAGTGAAAACTGCTAATAGTTGCGATATAATATCCAACAATTTCCAACAGTGATGAGTGGTGTCAAAACCCAAAACTATGTGTTTCATCCTCTTGTACTTGCTTGTTAATAGGCATTCCCAGAACGGGTCGTGAAATGCTCTAAAGCACACGGTAGAGTTGAAACCTGTTGTGACATGTTGTGACTACATGTATCGACGCTTCACCCGGCCATACCCCAAACCAGCAAAGCCAGAAACAAATTAACAGGAGAAAAGGGACTGACAACAAATACACAATTTGCAGAAGGCAGACAAGGAGAAGGATCACCATGGCATGAATTACCATGCTATCAAGCAAAAGTATGCAAAAGTCATGATATCCTCAAGATATGGCCATGAATCAAATGGATCACCACATCCCACCACTTCGACTCTGAAGCGTTTCGGATCACCAAGGGGGTCCCTAGCGTTCCCGCCCGGGGGTGCCAAGGGGTCCCAGGGGTCATGGCCACCATGGTGAGACCCAGGTCGCGCGGCCGGGCCACGGCAGGTGAGGCGTGACGTGTCGGAAGGCCATGAAGAGAGTGCCCCGGATGGACAGCTGCGTCACACCCAGCGAGAGGCCCATGAAGGACCCCAAGGTCAGTCTCGGCGCAGGATTTGTTGGAGGAGGAACTTGTGGTGGAAAAAATGGTGGAAAAAATGGTTGGTGAATGGTTGGTGAATGGATATTATTGGTTATTTAGTGGTTATTTGATGGATATCTAGTGGTTGGTGAATGGTTGGATAAGGGTTTCTTAATGGCTATACTGAATGGTCAATGATGGTCCCAATGGTTGATGATGAAAAAATGGTTGGTTGATGGATGTTAGTGACTATTTGATGGATACTGAACTGGTTATACTTAGTGGTTATTCAATGGTTGTACTTAGTGGTCAATGATGCTTGGTGCGGGTTATTGATGGTTGAACGTGGTCATGCTTGAAAATGGTTCATGATAGACGATTCATGCTTCATTCATGCTCGCTTCACAGCTTTGAAAATTGACGAATATCATCTTGGTTCGTGGGAAATCCAGCACTAAAATGACCCCCCTCCGAATTCACCATGAAGAGCCGGTGGTCCACCATCAAGTATGGTATTGATTTATACATGCATGGATCTACCATTCCTTAGATCATTGTTACGCGAGAACGGTTGGTTAAGACACGTTAAGAAGCTGCGGGTCAACGTTTGATACAGTTGATGAAATGACAAATCCAAAGATCAGCAACACTCTTGCAACCGATTGATGGTGGTGGATGATAAATATAAGCATATTATTAAATAACATTGCATTCAGAAAGCTGATCACGAACAGGAAGAATTCTACAACACAAGTAACACACAGAAATCATGATCATCATCATCATCATCACCATCATCATCATCATCATCATCATCAAAATCACCAGCTCCTTCCAGGTTCCGTCCATGACACCAACCCACTCCAATTGGTGGTATCCCGTATCCCCTTCAATTTTCTGAGGCACTTGAGCGTCAAGTTCACGTCCTGGGAGGTGTTGGCGCTGGTTGATTGGCTGGCCAAGCCCATGGTGGATCAAATCTGGCGGTTTCCACCGGCGATATGTCAGGAGTTGATCATAGCTGATTGCAAAATGGCCGGTATGGAGAACCCGTGCAAAATCCGGCTGATCATTCATATGGAAATCAAAGCATCGTGTGTGTCAGAGCGTGCCGGGGTGTTTTACGATGGACTATCGCTACAATTCGAGTTTAAGCGAAACAAGAAATAACAAGAATCGTAATCGTCGTCCATGGATGTTACAATGGATGTTCATGGGTTTGCTGGTGATTCAATAGGATGATTCAAGAAAGGCTTCGGGTGCCGCACCCAGCACATCGTCTCAACATGACGCTACGATGGGATGTCCAACAACGTTTCCAAGCCTTGCCAACGAACTCGGTGTCCATCACGAAGAGGATTGTGCGTTCAAGCCTAGCAGCTACGCTGGCTTGCAGAACCCAGGCCATCAAAGGTGGATTCGTCCCAGCCACATTCAATGGGGAAACCAGGGTTGCGCAACCAGCAGGATCCAACAGGGGAAGCCTGGATATCAACCTTCCAATCGGAAGCATAGCAATGCCCATGAAAATTCGGACCCACGATCCAAGGGCCCCTGATGTGACTGATGGCGTGAATGATGGTTAAGCAATGTTAATCTATCATTGATGGTTGGATATTAAGGTTCCAAATCGTGGATCATCAGATTAATCTATCAAGTAATGCTTAATTGATGACTCATGATGGGTAATGATGATACTGAGTCAGATTCAGCAACCATGGTCAAAAACTGCGGGCAAATTTGGCATCTAATGATTGGCAAAAATTCAGGGTAAGGATGCCCTCTGGATGCTCAACCCTCTCATACGGCTGAAGCATTTACAAGCTCATCTTTCTAATCCCGATTTCTTTTGTATATGATCAACTGATTGAAAAGTTTGGCAGTTACCCCTGTCATCCAGCTGGATGGCTGCAATCCTATGGTACGTCTGGTCATCAGATCCTCAGCCGCCGACGTCCAATGGTACACCCATGGTGGCCCGGGCCCCGCCTGTGGGTGGAGACCAGTCTCAAGGAGTGCACCTTCGGTGGCTCCGTTCCCAAGAAGGCGCTATCGAACTTCAGCGCAGCTGTGACGTTCTCCTGCGGAAGCCGGAACACCATTAATAACCATCCAAAAGCATGAAAAACCATAAATAGTCATTATAGTGATAGCAATTGATACTCATGACTTCGACTTCGCTTTTTTACATTTACATGATCTGGTTGGTGGTTTGAACCCCTATGAATAATAATTATTAGTCAACCGACCAGGGATTGTTAATACTGGGGAAAATAGAACATGTCTGAAACCACCAGCCAATCAGCTAGTTGTCGAGTCTCAAGGGAAAAAACATAAATGGGTATGACAGCAGAACAACTGGCAACAGCGGACATCAGGGTGATCAGTGCCCAAGTGCTGTCAGGATAGGATGGCCATCTGCACAATCCCAATCCCTATGCGATCCGACCATAGCCATAAATGTATATAAATGTAGCTGTAAATGCGGTCCATAGCAATTGCGGTCTTGGCTATTTCCCCGCTTGAAGAGACTTCTTCGACTTGGGGGCACCATGTTCAAGAGAGCTCCTGCAGCACTGACTGTACCTCCCCTTTCAGGATGTCTTCTTCAATCATTCCACGCAAACTCGGCCAAAGCTCCCCCAGAAGGCTGTTCCAAAAGCTCGGGTCGTGCACCTGTGGCACGCCGTTTGGATTGAAATTTGACGTTGAAGGTGTCAAATGCTTGAGGTAAAACCTGGAAACCAACAAAAACAGATCTTCACTCGCACTCGATGCTTGTGCTTTCCAAGCGCAGGAGAATGGCATGGATCAACCTATCCAAAGCTTTATGAGATACTAGAAAACCAACCGCACAGGTCCCTAGATGTCTGATCTGAACACACCCTCTGATGGTTTTTGCAGAGATAGCCACGGACAAAGCGAGACTCAGCTAAAACTTTTGCGAAGTATGTATCAATCAGCGTCAAAGCATCATCCTTCAACATGTCCTTTGAACCTTTCACCCATCAGAAATCACCTGCAAGTCTTCACATCACCACCTCCCTCCCTGTGCCGCCCTCCCTATACCACCTTCCTCCTCCCTTCCCTATCCCTACACCTCCCTCCCATCCCCTCATACCTACCACCCCCTCCTTCCCATCCCCTCTCCTCCCTCCCTCATCCCCACCCCCTTCCCTCCCCTCTCCTCCCATCCCTCATCCCTACCACCCCCTCATCCTCACCTTCCCTCTTCTCCTATCCCTCTCCCCCCTCCTCTCCTCTTCCATCCTCGCCTCTTCGGGTTCCTCCACGGGCTTCAGCAGCCGGGCACTCAGCCGTCGCAGGCCCCCGACGAGGCCCTGCTTCGACGCCCGCAGATCCGGCGCGGAGCCGAAGCGCGACGCGGCGCCCGCCGCGGCGCGGAGCCCGGCGTAGCCCTCGGCCCACTCCGAGAGCCGCGGGCGCTTGGCTTCCGGGAAGCTGAGGCCTCGGTGGGTCCCACCAGGGTCCCAGGATGGGATGAGAGGATGAGAGGATGGGATGATGAGATTAGAATGATTTGATGAGATTGTTTGATGAGAATGTTAGATTATTAGAATAGTTTGATTGGATGATAGAGGTATGATGTGGTTAGGATGGTTTGACGGTCAGAGGATGGTCGATGGTGATGCTGGATGCTTAGATGGAACTTGGCTTAACTTCACTTCAACACTGTCCCCGAAGTGATGCTGGAGACTGTATCTGGTGGGTGGCTTCAATCCCTCTGAAAATTATCACTTAATTCAACCAACCATCCCCAAACAGGGGGATGGAGAAAATGTCAATCAACACACCAACAGTTGTATTTGTTAAACCATTATTGTTGTTGCTTGCTATCCCCGTTTATGAACCATTGCTAATGTTTATGACCCTTACCCCTACATCACCCTGCTAGCATCCTTGATCCCGCAGAGTTAGCCACCCTCAACCACAATTAACCATGGAAAATCCCAAACCAAACCAACTAAACATAACTCAACAAGAATCAAATCACTTCATCCACTTCTCCCTGGCCACCAGGTGACATAGCAGCGCTGCCAGCGTGTTGGACACCGCTGCGGTCCACTTGCCCGGGGCCACCAGTCGTTTCGCCAAGCGATCCACCAGAAACACCGTGGCGACCACGGCAGTGGCGTTGGCGCGCCTGGCGAAAAACCGTGCGTGAGCTCGAGGCCCTGACCCGCCTTGGCCCTGGTGAGTGCCACTTGATATCCCAAGTGATTCATGGTTCGTAGTGGTTACTCTCATGTTGGCGAAATCGTGATTCACTCAACCGTTCATCGCAGCTGGTGGTTTCCATTTCAAGGCGTTGCACTGGGCAACATCTCAGTGGGTCCGAAGCCAACGGTGCTCCTAAGGCCCTGCCAAAAGGCCCTGCGAAGACCCTGTGCCACTCTCTGTTGAACAAATGTGGCATTACCATCTTTGGCTCAATGTTGAGAGATCCAAGAAACTCCAGTTGAATCATGCCCATAGCCTGCTGTCACTAGATGGTTCATGTTGTAAATCGCATGGCTCATGAGGTAGAAGGATTCGTACAGGAGACCTGCCAACCAACTAGCCATGGAGTCTGGTTCAGATTTGTTTGTTGCTTACAGCTTTGTTGATCCTTCTTCAACGACGTATTGATAACAATTGGTTGTTGCAAAATTACAAGTGTCATACTTCCTACTATCAGTAGTAACAATAACTACCAATACTTGACTTTCAACCAGCTTTATACTGCAAATAGTCATCACAATTGCCATCACCCAGTTCGACTCTGATAAAAATGACTTATTCTGGTGGCATTGTTATTGCTGCCCTTCATCAACATAATATATTCAACAATCATTCACCAGCTTAGGTATGAATGATCTTCTACAACCTATCACATATTCCTATACCTTATACCCATCATATACCGGACATTCCCAAATCATATTCCTATCTTATTCCAGCCTCTACATCCTCATCATATACCTCAAATCAGCCTATCATCCATCTAATCCTATCAACCTCCCCCACCCCTTCCTGCCACCGGGCCGCCTCGCTCCCACCCGCGTCTCATGGCAGCAGGCACTGACGGAGGCCG
>VSDK01029863.1:90732-108232 GCA_009767595.1 Symbiodinium kawagutii
GCTGCAGGTGCAGCAGCAAGGCATGGCCTACCGCGATGGCCGACAGAGATCCGTCCTGGCGATGGGACGGTCAGGCTGTAGCTGGTAGCTCGTTGGGATATGTTGGGATGCTTAGTTAGAATGGTTGGTTGAGATGGTTCGTTGGATCAATTCATGGTTTGGTGGGTGAACTGATGGTTAGTTGGGCTCACTGATAGTTAGCTAGTTGGGGTAACTGATGGTTAGCTAGTTGGGGCAAGTGATGGTTAGTTGGGATGGTTAATTGGGATTGGGACGGTTGGCAATTGGGAGTTTCTAATAGTCGATATTAGCTGATGGTTAACTGTGATCGCTGATTGATAGTCCATGGTTAACCATGATTAGTTGTGAAACTTGTTGATTTTGCCACAGAATGGATGAAGTCTTTCCATAATTACGCCATTTGAGCTCCAGGCGATTGTATTTGCGGGTCATGTCTCCTCCGTCATACTGGTAGATCATCGACAAATGGAGTGGACTTTTCTATGACCACAAAGGTATGGCAACCTCCAGCATCAACGCTTCTATATACTACATCATACTACTAGCATTCATTGATTACATGACACTCAGCTACGATGACTCTGCAATAACAAATGCAACGGCTGACGAATCTGCTGCTTAAAGTTCTTGGCAGCTGGTAGACTGGATCGTCGTAGAGACATCCCCTGTAGCTGGGTAGCATCAAAATCGATTGTGGCTGTCCTTGTCCGATGAGCCAACTTCAGGTCGCTGGATCTCTGTCTTAGATAACGATTTTTTCGGATCACAGCATGAAGTCACTGGATCCGGATGCGGCATGTCGGTTGTCGGTCCTCCGGATGCGCCCAGCAAGCAACGGGCTCCTGCAGGAGTGCCAAGCAGGGATGGGCTGCCGCTGCAGGGTTTGCATCAAGTAGCGTATTTTTGCAGACACGTTGGAATAATATGTGTGTGTGTGTGTGCGTGTGCGTGCCTACAACTAAAACATATCCTGTGCAACATGTGTGTATGCACAATATGTCCACTTTGTCTATGCAGCATGTCTTCCTTGCGCATATAGATTTGTACTCGTGTATACGTTTAGAAAACTTTGTGCTTCTTGCATGCAATATGAAAAATAGATCTGGGTGGATGCTTGTCATGACGAGTTGCACGAATGCGAGTACAGGTCAGTCCCCAGCCAAATAGGATGATTGATCGATGATATAAGTACAGAAAGCCAGATAGCTACACAGCGAGGAAAACAGTTTGATCCGTATAGCGAATACATAACTTTAACATCCCGCCGGGTCGGAAACCGTACCCGTGGTCATTGCGATTTTGCATATGAACGAGTTGTGGCTGACCTGGTAAAAAGCAATTATTTGAGAGGTTTTTGGAAGGAGACCACGGAAATTGGGTTGTGTTTTGCATTACGACATGGTTTTCATGGGTCAAAACGCACATCAGGACGTCAAAATCGCATTAAAAATTTCTGCCTTTTTTTCACAAATTGTCGTTTTACCATAGTTTCGTAGCCACGTAGCGGGCCGCTTCGATTATGTCATGTCTTGGCACACATTCTGTTGTTTTTAGTTTTTCGTCAAGTTTCCAGATGAGGACTGGGGACTGCTATACTCATCATGTTTATTTCGTATTGGTTTTAATGGGGTGAAAGCGACATCATGATGCCGAGATCCATGTACATGTCGTGTGTGTTTCAAAGGTTCTTGGTGTTCTCGGATCTCTGGCAGCCGCAAAGCGTGCCGGGGATTTTACCGTTTCTCTTCTGCATGCCGGTGTGTTTTGTCTACCTTAGTGGAGCAGCTGTTTCAAGCTGCGCACACAAACATCCATGAGATTTTCTTCATGGGAGTTCACCATCCGAAATTGTTTTGCGCGAATGTAGACAGGAATTAAAGGGCTTTGCGCAGCCAAGCTGGAAGGGATTGCATCTTTCAGCTGGTGCCACGCAGCATCAATCGTGCCTGTATGCACGTCGATGCGTTGCTGGCGCCCATCAAATCGCAGGCGATCTTTTCTGTTGAATTCGCCTTTGCTGTGGTTGACACTGCGGTGCAGACAACCAAAGGAAGAAGCTACTTTTGGATAGCAAGGCGCGCCATCGCTGCAAAGCAAGGACTTGTAGCCATTTTGGGTTGTCGTGATCGAATTGCAAGCTCCTGTGTGTGAGATTTTGCGAAAACTTTCTGGAGGAGGCTTTCCGTGCCCCTTTGCAGTTGCAGTACCAATATCCCACAGAACGAGCTTGCGACTTCTCTTGTTGCCGGAAGGATTGCGTTCAATCATACCAAACCATTGATGATAATGCAAGCAGCCACCAGATTGCCAATGTCGCACCGACGTTCCGTCGGCTTCGATGATGCCACGCAGTTGCATGTCCCCTTGCATTCTCACAGCCACTGCGGCCTCATGCTTCAACAAGACGTGCACCAAACGATCCAATGCCCCGCCAGACGAAGCAGAAAGTCGAAGCTGCTTGCCGAGCATGTCAGTCGTAGGGTGATCAGTGTTGAGAAACCACAAGGACACGGCTTTCCAGACATGTGCCAACGCCAGTCGAACGACACAGACGGACAGGGGACAGCTGCAACACCATCCATGCATCCCACTATTGACACAAATGAAGAAGGAACAAGTATAAAACCATCCATGCATGTCATTATTGACACAAATGGAGATGAGACAGATGTAACACCATTCATGCATGCCACTGTTGATACAAAGGGAGAGGGGACAGCTGCAACACCACCCATGCATTCCACCGATGACACAAGTGAGAAGGGGACAGCTGCATCACCATCCATGACTGCAACCGATAACCGAGTGGAGAGGGCACAGCTGCATCACCATCCATGCATGACACCGATGAAGGGGACAGCTGCATCACAATCCATGCATGACAATTATAATCTATCACAACTTTACCCCTTAGACTCTGGTTTTATTTTTTTCTTCACGATCCTATTCCTTGGTATATAGCCTCGTTTTATCCTAATCTATCATAACATTACTTCTTGGTATCTAACATGATTTTATTATAATTGATCACAATCTTTCACACAACATACCCAATACTCCAAAAGAAGCCGTAACATATAACATGACTCATGCTCAAGAAAAGAGCCGTGATATGCAACACGACTCATGTAGCATCAACGTCACGTGGCAAATGCAAGCGAACGTTAACACGCCCCACCCCACCCCAACCCCATCCCCCCCGTAGCATCCACTGCACGTGGCAAGCGCAAGCGAACGTTAACATGCCCCACCCCACCCCCACCCCATCCCCCCCGTAGCATCAACTTCACGTGGCAAATGCAAGCGAACGTTAACACGCCCCACCCCACCCCAACCCCATCCCCCCCGTAGCATCCACTGCACGTGGCAAGCGCAAGCGAACGTTAACATGCCCCACCCCACCCCCACCCCATCCCCCCCGTAGCATCAACTTCACGTGGCAAATGCAAGCGAACGTTAACATGCCCCACCCCACTCCAACCCCAACCACCCCGTAGCATCAACTTCATGAGGATGAACATGACCCCCGGGTCGAAACACAAGGATGAACCTTAAGATGCCCAAAAAAAGCTATTTTGTGGGTACGGTTTTCGACCCGGAGGCTTAAACATGCTTGAAATACTTCGCCAGATTCTGACAGATTGCCATATTCATTTATTTAGATAGCTCAAACCCCATTGCGCTGCCCAGGGCGTCTCCTGACAGGGTAAGAGGCTGAAGCCCACGGCCAAGGCCACCAAGGTCCACTTCAACATCCTGGACTCGCCTCGGCAGTGACCACGGTTGATCACGGTGAAGTACCAACTGCGGTGGCCAAGTGATTCCCGATGCGCTGATGACCTTAGTGGATACTTAGTGATGATAGTGGTTGATTCTGAGTAATGACTAGTGAACCAGAAAAGCTGAACCACGTGAGTGAATACTATTACAAGGATTTTGTTCCGGATCATCACCCAGCGTGCCAAATCTCTGAGACGTACTGCCTGTCCAGACAAGAGTTGTTTGGCTTATGCTCGCAAATAGCAGCCAAAATATGCCAAAATCATGATCCAATTTCACCATCAACTATGGTTGAACCTCTGGTCGCAGGTCGGATGCAACATGAACCATGAACCATCCTTCACAGCAGCAATCTATTCCAGGTCGCCCACACTGCGCGAGGGTAGGGCCAGCACCACCGGAACCAAGGCCAATAGCAGCAGCAGGGGCCGCGCTTTCTGCGCAGGGTGTCCAGCCGTTAGGTCCAAGCCCTGCAAACCTGGGGGGCTACAGCTGCTGGAAGGAGTTCGGATGGGGTTGCGCCGTGGGGTACCACAGCTGCCAAGGAGCTGCCAAGCTTATCAATGCTTGTCATCCGATTCACTGAAATCTCGTTTCATGATGTCCGCCACGACGATAACAAACACAACAGCCATCTCCAAAGATCCAAAAACATCGAGTCATATGGCTGCGGGTCAAAAACCCTTAGTCCCCCTGGTTCCCCTATCACTAACCAGGCTGTTCTCCCTATTGTTGGCTGGGTAATAACCACCATGAAATTGGTTGGTTAACTGCTTGACCCATAGCCGCCATATCGAGTCCCTTGAATTCCATCCAGTCCCAAGTCTCCAAGTCCTCCCAACAGCTCGTGGCCACCAAACGGTACCAAGGCACCAAGGTATCGTCCATCCAAGCCCAGCGCAGCTGTGATCACTGCAGCGCTAAAGAACCATGCTTCCTGTCATCCCAGGACCAGGGGACCGAGGGGCAAAGCCACGACCTGAACCCTTCAGAAGGGTTGACCCTACCAGTAGTGAAGTGGAGATCACAGTGTGCAGCGGGTACACAACCCAATGGAAGCTATGAAGATCCACTGGTTACAGTAAGAGACTCTCAATGCAGATATGCATGCAAACGCCAACGGGAAACGAACTCCGACAGAAAACAGAGGAATGACGCAATGATCACTATCTGGGGTGGTTGCCCAAATGATCTCCCAACTAACATACAATCAAACGCCCGAATCTGCAATCTATACTTCGGCACCAACTTCAACCCAGGGAAAAAGAAAGAAGCACAACTCCAACAGTGTGACTTGGGTCTTCGAGCTGAGAATCAACTGAGTCAGGTCCGATTCCACCACGGCGAAAAGCAGTGGAAGCAGAATCGCCAACTGGTTGATGACATCATGACTATCCATGCTTTCCGATCAGGATATGACCTACCGACTGTAGAGATTCTGCTTGATTGACTGATCATCAACCAGTTCTGATATTTGCTGTCACCAATTGTCAAACTGCTTGTGGTAAATTGTAGATCTAAGAACTCCTGCACCAACCGATCGCTTGTTTCGCTGGTTTATCCCAGGATTCCAGCATCGGTGGTCCAGGATTTCCTCCAACAGTACTTCCGATGAACAAGCTTGATTGAATCACCTTGATGATCGTTCATATCGCGATTGCTGGCGATTGTTGATTAGCTATTCACCTGCTTCCATGAACTCTGTTGATGAGGACATCTTGAAGCAGTGCTAAGCAAGCATCCTTCATTTAAATGATGATAAATGAACTAAACTACGTTCTGTCTTCTCATTATCCAAATCAGTAACCACCCATTTAACTAAGGCTAATTATAGATATTAAATTCAATCCATCATTCATGTCAATGAACAAATAATTCATTACTCAACCACGATCATGAAAAAAGAAAACGACAACCACCACTAACGATTCACATCAACTCACCATGGTTAACTGATATCGAATCATCACTGATATCATCACTTACCATTGTTCACTGATATCCATCATTCACATCAACTCACCATTAAGAAGACGATGTCACTTGCCAGCACGAACCATTCACAACGTCAATTCTCCACCGAGAGTAGCTTCACCCTGCGACCACCCGCACCTGCGAAGTTCGAGATACCACGGCACAGACTTCGCTCCGTAGGATCTGGCAAAGCCGGACCCAGCAACGGCAGTGAACATGGCCACAGCGATGCCACAGGGTGAGATGATGCACGGGAGGGCTTGGAGTTTGGAAGTTTAGGAATGCATTGGTAAACGAATGGGGGATTGGGTTATCGCAAGGCATTGGATGGGCATATTGGGACGAGTCTTATTCCCCTGTCCACCATTTGCACCTCAGCTGCTTACACGGCCAACAAATACCCAACAGAGGTAGGATGACTCTTAGGCAGATAGGGTCATCCAATGAATCCTTTCAAAGGCAGCATTCCAACATCCTTCACCGCCCATCTTCGAGGAAGAATCAACGCCAAGCGCATCTCCCAAGGATGGTTATGCTTGACATGAACCACTATAATCTTGATCAAGGATGATTCATTCATGGATATCCCACACATACCCAGACATGGAACCAGAGGCCACTTGCCCACTGACTTGGGGTCGCTGAAAATGACATCACTGACATCACTGAGATCTTCAAATGTTTTTCGTCTCTACAGTATTGTCAAAGAGGGAAGAAACTCTTGCTGTGCCTTCAGCACCTGTCCATGTCCGAATCCTCCAAAACCATCAGCTTGATCTTCAAATCACATCATCACAACAATCATCTACCATTCTTCACCATCATTAACCAGTTTTGTTGCTTATCATCCCCATCATTCACCATGACTTAACCCCTATAAACCCTGAAATCCATGGATTGGTCCTGACCACACCACCGAAAAAACCCAACTCTTCGGCCTTGGCAGCCTGCGCAGCACCAGCCCTTTGCTGCTTGGGTTGGGCCCCAGAAGCGCAGTGGAGCAACCTCAGTGAGAACTGCTCTACCTTCAGATCCTCATCCTGCAGATTTAACTTGGAGAGTACGGTAGATTACATTAGATTGTAGTAGATGATTATGAATCTATTAGATTATAGGGGATGATTATATCATTATTAGATGATTGTTGTAGATATCAAATTAGCTAGTTTTGGATTCACTATGAGATGATGCCAGCTTGTGCATCTTATTGGAGAATATCAGATTGTGGATTCAGTAAATTAGATAATACAAGATTCTCTTAGATTAAGCATCTTGTAGATATTAGTGTTATAATATGACATAACATTTGTATACTCATTCTAGTAGATTAACAAATGTGTTTGGCATTCTGTTTATCAGCCTTTGCATTGTTATGGTATCAGTACATGGATATTGGGACATGCAGTTTATAAGGGACTATCATAATAGGAATCCAAAGGTAGTACTCATGTACTACTGGGTCATGTCACCTATAGGCAGGTTTGTAATTCCAAGGTTCGTAATTCGGTGCTTTCAATACCGTCAGTGACTGGTAGTTAGTGCGTCAGAGCTGAAAACGGAACCAACTTCCATCTGGTTGTATGCCAATGTCGGACGCAACCAATCACTTTTGAGAAGATGGTTTGCATGCATCTAGATGAATCTTACAAATATATATATATATATATTCATATAAATATATAGATAAAAATATATATATATATACAAATATAATAGATTTGCTGCCCAAAATATTGTAATTACAATGTTTTCACATTAGTGGTTAATGAATGTTCAGGACCTCAATGTGCCTATGACAACCGATGGTTGACGAGTATTCATGATGATATATGATAATCAAGTAATTAGACATCATTGGTTCAATCATTGTTGGTTGATCAATAGTTCGCAATGGTTAAGACTGGTTAGACAATCGTTGTTGGTGTTTAAATTTATCTATTTGTTGGTTTCAGCCCCTCTGCTCAATATCACTTCATCAGCCAACCATTCCCGAATACTGCGAGATGTTTTGAAACCACCAGCTTCATGATGGCTAATCAATGTTCAATGACCGGCTACCATTTGGTTGGTGGCTCCTGGGGGCCGCTCCTGGCACCGCTCCCTCCCAAGCGCCAGCCAGTTGCTTAGCTATTGAGTCCAAAAGTGTTCTGCAAATGAGGTAATGCAAATGTGTAAACGCCATGGTTGTCATGGCTGAGACCCGGTGCCGCAACGGTAAGGTGAAGTGTATGGTGAACTCACCAGCTAGATTCACCAACATGATTCACCCCCATGATGAACCACTATTTGCACCATGGTTGTCTCTAGGTGGTTCTGGTGAATTGTATGATGAAGTGCATGGTCGCTTCTACAAGGTGGCCCCTCCCTAGACACTTCACTTAGGTTGGTTCACTAGGCTAGCAAACAGTTGTGGCAGAGAAATAGACAGATTGTTATAATAGTCAAATGGCTTACCTACCAACTTATACTTAGGGAGCCCACCTCGGGAACCGTCATTACCTCTGAAGTAGGTGAACCTGGCAAACATCCCAGCCGTTTGAGCCGTTTTCCATTGGTTCATGAAGCAGAGGGGATCACATGTTGCTGGGTCACCAATCCCAAGAAGTTCGTTGCTCCTAATTACCAATCATGCCAGGATATGGGGTACGGTCCAGGAAAAGATAAATGAGCTACCCCAGGACCTTTAACTTTACGCCAGATCAACTAGGCAAAGTAGTCAGCAGGCGGCACTTGCAACACAATCCATATCTGTCCATACATGACACTCCCCAACCCCATGTCTAAGAGGAAACCCGCCAATTTGGGGATTGTACCCTGGTTGTTGGAGAACTCATAGAACTTGAATTCTTATGAATTCGTGGGATCGTACTTGACAATATGGCATACTAGGGAGATATGTCCACGCGAAATCAGCCATGTGCAAAACCGCCAAGTGTCTGACCTCTTTGGAGAGGTCAAGCTACCAAATAGCAGGGGGATTACCACCTCGCTGTTCACCAAAGAGTTGGACAATGTTCACATTGTTACGCTGATTCTAACAATCAGCCATGTGCACCTGGTGCACCGCATGTTGGCCCTGGTTGCAATTCGCTTAGCTCCTCCCATTGGTGCAATTCAACTGACAGCTGCAAGAACACAGCCGGGCTTGGAGTTGAACATTGGCAAATTCACCCTCAAAGCATCTCCGCAGGGCAAAGCCGGGATGGTTGATTCATGTAGCTGTGGGTCAAAACCCCGTACCCCTGGTTCCCCTATCATTAGTGCCATTGGTTTCCCTAATATTGTTGTTGGTCACTACATCCCATTAGTTGGTTGGTTAACTGCTTGACCCATAGCCATATATAGTTGGTATAGTTGGTATATCCACTATTATTGTTGGTTATTATCCCCTATTATCAACCATTAACCAGCTAGTTAACCAGGACTTTTTCCAGCAGGATCTGATCACCTTCCTGGGACCATCTGCACCTTCCGCCGTAGCCAGGCCTTCGGAGCTCCACGAATTGGATCCCCCACAGTGCGCTACTCAGCGCTAGGGCCAGGTGCAGCCCCTGACTCTTCACAGATGGGCGACCTGAGACATGGGTCCCACCATGGGGATGTCCAGAAACGCCGCTTAGAGACATAGAAGGTCCATAGGTGCGAGGTTAAGATCAATTGAGATCAGTCAAGTATCTGGTTACTGAGTGAGATATAGATAGATGTGCCGGATGAGTTGTAAAGAAATAGATAGGTTGAGTCGGTTGAGTACCAGATTAAGAGAAATGTCTTCCAGATTTGTTGTGAAGAATGATAGGTTCAGTCGGTTGAGTAGTACCAGATTTTAGTCGTAAAGAAATGGCTGTGGGTCAAAACCCCATAACCCTGGTTCCCCTATCATTGGCCATTGTTTCCCTTATTATTGGTGGTCATTATCCCCTATTATTGGTTGGTTAATATTGACCCATAGCCAAATATCTATAGATTGAGAGCAAGCACAAATACAGTGGCCCCTGGGTCTCGTGATGAGATCCCAACATGAACACTACTCTCTAGTATAAAGATTGCCGTTGAAAAGTCAGTGATGATTGACTCATTGCATGTCACTCATCAAGAGTCCTATGTTTTTGCCACACAAGTTTCCCAGAAAGTAGCCCCTTCATTTGCTGTTGCTCACTATCCCCTATAGAATTCACTGGTATCCACCATTCAACCATGCTGGTACTACCAACCAAGCCGTTTTTTCTTCGCAATTGTCAACCACCATTCGTGAACCTCTTTCACGAACCACTGTTAATCACCATTGTCCATTGTGAATCATCATTAGCCAATCAACCAGGTCTGCTTTCATGATCACCATGTTTCTGCTCTAAGTTGATTGGTTAATGGTTCCTTCTTGGGTTTGAGCATGTGCAACCATGAAATGGTTCCTACCAAACCATGATCCAGTTGAATAGTTGATGGTAAGATTCACCGACCATTTGGTGGTTTCTCAAAATAGGGTCGCCCAAATCATCCAATATAAATCCAAATAAGAAATCTGCTTGACTCGAGTCCGCCGATGGACTCTTACCAATAGATATAAGACACCTGCTTGATAAATTCCTTGCCTTGATCAGACCTCTCCTTGTTTGATTGACCGGCAGATACACTGTGCTTTGTGTGGTGTGTATGTTTGATTGAAATTTGACAGTGCGGAGAGACTGAGAAGCAAAGCATAGCATTGTATAGCATTCCTTTTTGAGCCAAGCAGTGTTGTGACCACTTGAACACTGCTGTGATTCTTCGATATTGTCTGACGTTCTTCTTCTACGTGAATAAGTTCATCTTCATGCGGTGATGTTACGAGTGGACCTCACCGCCTTCAATACTTCTTCATAGTAAGAAACCTTCCATAACTTTGGGGTTCCCAATTTTGAGAAGTACCCATTTCATGACCATTGATCCCTTCACCATTTGGCCGTGGGTCAAAACCCTGTACTTCTGATTCCCGAATCGCTAAGCATTGTTTTCCCTATGAAATTCTTGGTGATTAACCCTCATTTTTGGTTCATTAATATTGACCCGTAGCCATATGCTTTCAGGAGCTGCTCCCCATGAAATTGGTGGGTTAACTGTTTGACCCAGCTCGCCAGCTGGTATATCCCTTATGATTGTTGTTTATTATCCCCTATCATTAACCATTAACCAGCTAGTTAACCATTGATCCCTTCACCATTTCTATCCCCATGATGGCTATCCCCATGATGGCCAGCACCCATTCCGCAGCTTCCGCATCAAGGTGCCCAAGGCAATTCCTGCGGCCATCCACTCCAGCGGCGGTGGCGCTGCCCCGACGCGGTGCCCGTACCATCGCTTCACCTGCGATGGCGCTGCGAGTGATGGCGCGATGGTTCCATGGTTAGGGAAGTGATGATTGAAGATAGTTCAATGAACGGTTAGTGATGCTGAGTGATGGTTAATGATATTCGTGCCACAAATGGTTGGTTCCATGCATTCCCAAACTTGGAGCCAGCTGCTAGTGGTGGTGATGGTGGCTAAGTACGGTTCAAGGGAATGTTCATGGTGATGGTCGACTATGATCATTGATGGTTGATGGTTTCCGATGGTTCATGATATGGATGTTACTCGAAATAGGGAACCTCCTAGCTCTGCTTGGCTCACCACTATACAGGATTCGTATCCAGGATGATATCTGGGGGTACCCCTGCTATCAAGAAACCACCAAAGCTAATGATGTTCTGCTAATCGTGGTTGCTCATGGGAGACCTCATCCGAATCCCATCGGCAGAGATGCAGTACCGGGTTCTTCCAAACATGGACGGTTCATATACTACTGGGTCTGGTTAGTTCAGCCATCCAAAAAGAATTTTAATGAGTCAACCAACCCTCTCAAATATTGGGGAAATCAAACGTTCAAGACTGGATGAATATGGATCTTCTATCTCAGTGATTGAGTATATGACGATCAGTTGCTGACAACCATGGTTCCATAATGATTGGTACAGCCATAAAGCGGGTATGACTGCATGTGGGTTTCATTGGTTCCTATGGCCACTGACTGATGAGGGCAATTCCTTGTGAGCCATCATGGTAACAGCAGTGATATGTTGGCTACCTAGTTGGCCGTGGGTATCCTGTACCCCAGCTGTTCACATCCCCTACATGGTGGATCATTGATATGTTTCCACATTTTTGCCGTAACTTTCCAACCACCCAAGTAGTCAACCATCGCTCCGGGCGGGTGTCACGACGCGCCCCGAAAAACGTCAAGACGTGATCAGCCAAGATTGAAGGAGAAAAGTATATCTCATGGATTAGGCCTGTTAAGAGTTGATGCACTAGCCAGCGACCTGGGAATCTTCTTGGTTTATTCAAGTCCACAGCCAGGTGTTGTCTTTCTGAATGTCCAGGAACGCCCTTGGGCCCGCTCCCAGACAGCCACATCTGTGCCCACGGACACAACGCAATGCCAGGACAAGGTTCTTCAGTCCCGGCTTTGACGAAGTGTAGCGGACAACCCACCCCCAACCCCTGATGTGACGCAGCATCCGCTTCATGACGCAAGTTGCAACGTACGTTACCATGCCCCACCAACCCCCAACCCCTGACGTGACGCAGCATCCACTTCATGACGCAAGTTGCAATGTACGTTAACATGCCCCACCCAACCCCCAACCCCTGACGTGACGTAGCATCCGCTTCATGACGCAAGTTGCAATGTACGTTAACATGCCCCCCCCACCCCCCAACCCCTGACGTGACGTAGCATCCGCTTCATGACGCAAGTTGCAATGTACGTTAACATGCCCCCCCCACCCCCCAACCCCTGACGTGACGTAGCATCCGCTTCATGACGCAAGTTGCAATGTACGTTAACATGCCCCCCCCACCCCCCAACCCCTGACGTGACGTAGCATCCGCTTCATGACGCAAGTTGCAATGTACGTTAACATGCCCCCCCCACCCCCCAACCCCTGACGTGACGTAGCATCCGCTTCATGACGCAAGTTGCAATGTACGTTAACATGCCCCCCCCACCCCCCAACCCCTGACGTGACGTAGCATCCGCTTCATGACGCAAGTTGCAATGTACGTTAACATGCCCCCCCCACCCCCCAACCCCTGACGTGACGTAGCATCCGCTTCATGACGCAAGTTGCAATGTACGTTAACATGCCCCCCCCACCCCCCAACCCCTGACGTGACGTAGCATCCGCTTCATGACGCAAGTTGCAATGTACGTTAACATGCCCCCCCCACCCCCCAACCCCTGACGTGACGTAGCATCCGCTTCATGACGCAAGTTGCAATGTACGTTAACATGCCCCCCCCACCCCCCAACCCCTGACGTGACGTAGCATCCGCTTCATGACGCAAGTTGCAACGTACGTTAACATGCCCCACCAACCCCCAACCCCTGACGTGACGTAGCATCCACTGCATGACGCAAGTTGCCACGTGCGCTCTTACATGCCCCACCCACACCCAAACCCTGCCCATGGGTACGAAAACATACGCAGAGTGTGTTCAAATGCACATGAACGCGCCGTGCCAGGCAGTAAAATGCAATTTCGTACGCGTCGCGACACCCGCCCGGAGCCACCATCAGTGTACAGAGCTCTAAGGATGCTAACATTCCGTGCCAAGTGACATATAGGTAGCCACCCGCCATCACCGACGACCAAGTCCGGATCCTCGCAGGGAAGGGGTCAAGAAAACAGTTTGCTGCCAGCAGTTGCTGCTTAACAATGATGAATGGTGGTTCATGACCATTGAAGCAATGGTTGATAACACCAGGTACTTCAAAATCATGGCTGTCTTCTTGTGTTGCTTGCATTTAGTTCGTGACTGCTTCAGGTGTTTCACAGCAGTGGGAACCCCAAGCAATGTGGCTTCCTTCCCAAAAGTGAAGTTAGAGTCATTGAACATGATTGTGTTCCACCTTTTCCATGCACAAATCGATTGCTGGAAAACTGACATGGCCCGTCTAAACCGTGTTGCCCTCTGTACTCACGCACTTCAATGATCGGTGCGGACTTAAGGTACCTTTGTCGTTGGGATGTGTTGGGATCTTGACCCCAATTTGACTTGACCAATCCATTTGGATAGAAAATACTTTGCCAATCACTATCACCATCGGCATCATAGTCCACTCAGCTTGTGAATGAACCACCAGCTACACCAACCCATGAGGTACCTAGCCATGGTGACGCCCACCTGGGTGGCAGCAGGGAGCTGACGATAGCGGCAAGGGCGAAAATCATCAGCAGCATGGGCATGGTGTCTCCGGCCTGTGGCAATGCTGGTGATGGTCAGCCGATACGCAGCAATCAGGAATATCTGAGGGCTAAGAACCATTCCTAGGATAACGATCATGGTTAGAATTAACAATGGTTCTGGTAATAGTGGTCATTGAGAAAGCGTATTATTGCTTTCTATATGTTTAACCAACATGAACTAAACGCATTGTTAGACGGCTCTCCTTCACGACACCATTTTAGAGACATCTTCCTGGTGTTGCTATGGTTCAGTCAGATAGGCCTGACTAAAAAAATACAAGTTATGATGATGAGGAAAAAGATTGTGATCAGATTCAATATTCAGAATCATTCCCATCCACCACCGTATCAACGATTTGCTTCTTGTCCAAATCCTTCTTGGCAAATCTCCCCATCGAAGCGGTGCAAATGTTTCTTGAAACGGATGAAAATCCAACCCCCCAAACCCATCAATCTTGAAACCGATCCAATCCAATCCCCCAAACCCATGGGTTACCCATCTGAACCTCCCAACCAAATACCCCCCATCCCAACCCTTTCCCCCTAACCCCTAACCCCAACCCGAACCCCCACCGCCGCTCTCACCTCCCAAGGCGCCGGCATGGCAAAGGCCGTGGCCCCCGAGCTCAGCAGCACTCCCAGCAGATCCAACTGCCCCAGCTGTTCCGCCGAGATGGAGGACCTGGGGATCTGGATCTGGTGGATCTGATGGGTTGAAAGCACGATGGTTGATGAATGTCAATCTGGCTGGCGGGTTTCAACCCTTGGAATCTGGTGGACCTGATGGATTTGCAGATCCGCAGTTGGAAGATGGATCTGATGGATCTGATGTTCAAAAAAATCTGCGGCTGGAATCTGCCATCTGGATCTGGATCGGCCCCATTTTGGCGTCTGCATGGATCTGCTTGGATCTGGTCGCAACAACAACCAACAACCAGCAAAACCAACAACCAACAACCAACAACAACAACAACAACAACAACAACAACAACAACAACAACAACAAGAACAACAACAACAACAACAACAACAACAACAACAACAACAACAGCGATGGCGGCAACGACAAAAACGACTACAACGACGATGATCATCTCGGAAAGTTGTACCCTACTCTTAACACACTTGTTTGACAATGGTGCTTAGCATGTTTCTGGGACTTGCAAGTGGCCAAGGTAGTCACTGGTCTCTGTAAGAGTGAGAAATATACAGGGGCTGAGAATAGGTGAGATATTGCGAGCTAATCCCATCTCAGCCACGTAGTGCTTTGTTTCCTAATCAGGCTCTAGCCAGTTAATGGATGCGGCACGGTTTCAAGGATTTGTGAAACTGTCTCAACCATAAAGAAAGTGGCCCCCTATCTGTGCCATTCAGTACGATCACCAAATTGCAAACAATAGCTCTTGTGCTTCCACATCCTTCCACAATGATAGTCAGCATCTGAAGAAGAAAATCAAGGCCATGGACCAGAATCTCAGCAGATTGGGAAAGATGATCCGAAAAAAATGGATGGTGTTCATTCATCGACTAGTATCTTCTATATTTGACCAACTGATGGGGTGTTCACCGATGTTCCATCTTTGGTTCCAACTTGTGAACTTCAGCGTCCCCCACCTGGGCCCTGGAGGTGGTAGAGCAGGGGCTTCCAGTTCCCACTCGCTCAAGGCGTCGTGGAAGGACGAACAGGAAGTGTTCCTGGCCGCGCTTCGGAACCGTGGCGCCCCCAAGATGTGGCCAAGACAAGGCCCCTTTTCCGCCGAAGATCCATGTCACCATCAAAGCGACTCAACAGAGACTCCAACAGAATCGGGAGATTCTCTTGGTTAGCACTGGAATGAATGGAACTGACTGTTCCAAAAAATGATGAACGGTGAGTCCAACAAGGATAACTAACTATTCCAGGAATGAATGGTTAGTTCAGCACCGGAATTCGTGGGTCCGATGACTCTGCAGCCGAATCGACATTATTTCAGGGTCTTTGAACCAAGAATAGAAATGGAAAAAACAACAGAAATACCATGGAATACCTAGAAAATGATGTCAACACCATGGTTTATTGTCACCCAAATGTTTGACCTTGGTTCCCAGATCGTGGTTCCATCTCCTTCACGGCTTGGGGTCCTTGAAAACGAAGTGAAGCTCAACTGCCCTGGGCCCGGCCCAGAAGGCCGGCGCAATGAGCCATGGGAAGGGCTGCGGAAGGAATGGTTCAGGGTACCGCGATCCACTTCCTCTTGCAGAGCATCGAAGAACCTCAGGTTGGCACAACCATCCCAGCAGTTGGCACAAAAGTTTTCCGGAAGTAGTTGGAAATCAGTGCTGATGATGGTTGATGGTGGTCATTGGCCCATTTCAGAATTCTGGACCGTTGATGATGTGTGAGGGAGTGACTAGCTAGCATTCCCATGACCAAGTACGCAAGGGGTGGGTGTTATGACTCATAAACCAAGCTAGCGGCTCATTGCTTGTATGGAAGTGTGAAATGTGATGCAGTCGTTGGTTTAACAGCACCCCCTCATTTTTGTAGGTCTTTATCATCTTTGCTCAAAATTCCATCTCCTTACCAAGGTGGGATATTGGATAGGGTATTGTTCAAGTCTCACAAAGGAGAGATTGGAGAAACAGCATAAAGGTCCAAGGTCCAAGACTGAACGAACAGTTGAACATCGTCAAAAACCTCCCAGAATTCTACAGTATACAGTGCACTGTTGGATACAGTACACTGTTGGATTTGGTGCAGATTGCAATGGGTTATGATAATAATCCCTATGCCTATGACTGACCATTAATTCCCCATCATTTAACGATCATTGAGGACAACAATTGTTGTCAGACACAATCTCGGGGGAGATAGGCTGCACTTGATAGTGGTGAAGGGAACCGCACAATTTCATTTTACAATATCTATATTGGTTGAGAGTTGAGACTGCGTCCCGGAATGTTGCCGGAGTTTCTAGCAAACGAGTGGGCATCTTGACTAAGAAACTGGTTGGTGCCTTCCACCATCCTGAAATTTGCGAAGAAATATACGTGCATATACATCCACATATGTAAACATACATCTATATCTATATGGGTATGTGCCAAAGTAGTGGTACCCCAAAAAACCATGGTTTCTTGGTAAAATGATCATTTATTGGTGGGTTATTGGTTACCCTATGGCTTGGCACATACATCTATATACACATCACCATGGTGAGGGCGGAAGATACAGCCCACGGCCAGAAATTCTGGACTCGCCTTAATTGATTCCCGCCAAAATGCAGTGCAAGCTTGGGCAACCAGAGTAATCCTGGATGAAGCCTGAGACCATGGAATAAACCGAGAAACCCTGGAATTGGTGGAAGATAAACCATGGATTCTCCCAGAAATCCTGGATTTACCATGAAATCCATGAAACTAGTGGAAGATAAACCGAGAAACCCTCAACAAGTCTATGTGATTGCCCAACAACCATGTAAGCA
>VSDK01029863.1:113232-176255 GCA_009767595.1 Symbiodinium kawagutii
GGCCTCAAGGTTGCTGCTTGAAAGAATTGCTGCCCTCGGGTAACTTGGGAATGGCAAAAAATCACGGTGTTTGGCGGAAACCTTTCAGAACTAGCTATAAATGACGGATTTTTGCCAAGTTACCAGAGGGTACAAAGTTGTGCATCAAGAAAAACTGAATTCCACGATGGCTGATCATGAATCCAGAAACAAATTCTGATGGCGGTCCAATACCCACTAGCTGCCATCCTTCTGGGTTCCCGCTGAATCAGCGGGCACAAACACGTCATAAATGGCAGGCATGATACGCCAAGCAAAATTACGGACTTTACCTCTGGCTGTACGAAAGGAAACAATTGGCCGATTCAAGGTGGCCAGGAGAGAACTTTCTTGGCCCCTCCAAATGATCTAATTTCTTACACCACTCATGGTAAGAAGTTGTCACAACGCATGGCTTGGTTTCTCTCTCTTTCTATTCTTGTCCTTCGCAAATGTATGAATCATGGATACACACCTTGCATAGCAACCAGCAAGAGAGGGAGAGAGAGAGAGGGAAGGAGAAAAGGGGAGACCCGGAGGTTTCATCATCGGCGCCTCGAGGTAAACAGAGTGCATGCTTGAGGATTGACATACCTGGAGCTGTTTCCAACAGCTGAGCGTTGGTTGCAAACATTTTGATCAAGTCACAGGCAGCTTTGGGTATTTTTTTTCCTAACAATAGCTGTTCCTGGTTAGAGGTAAAGAGCTAGAGTCAAACACCTATGCAGTTGTCAATTGTCGAGATAAAGCTGACTGTGGACTTTGGGGGATATGCTTTCCAATGGCTTTCGTCGGACAAGGACATCTACATCTTATGTGGACTTTTCTCGATGCAGAAAAACTAACGGCTACAGCATACCGGCATTGTAACAAGTCCGGCAACAAATCAGAGTATATCAACACTCACTCATTCTCTTGGTCAATCAATTAGTCCAGAATGGACCAGTCAATTTACCATTCATGGTAGTACCGGAGCAAAAACATGCAAAAACCAAAAGACAGTCCATCTCTGGCAGACTGTGAATCCTTTCCCCCATATGTTGAAAGCCCCAGACCTTCCCTGAAAATGTCTATATAGATTCGCTCGGCCCAGGATCGGTGGAGAGGTTCATATTTTTGATGAAGGGACTCTGAGTTTTCTCCTGTCGTGCCGTGCTGTGGCAGCGACTGCAGCGCACATCAGCAGAAAGATGAAGTGCAAACCCAAGCCATGCTTGTGATACCTGCAGCTGGGCAGTATTTACAAGCCACTTTGCTGCGGGTATGGGCATCGCAGGTGTATCTTTAAATGTTCTGAAAGGCATCCATGTTGATGGCTTGGTGCCATGTGCAAGTCATGAAAAGAACTATGCGTATGTTGAGTTGATGCTGAAGCTTTGTGCTGGAAGAGAGAAAGCTCTGTGATGTTCGCATTCCTGGGAGAAAGTAACATCAGAAGGCGTCACTTCACGCGTGCGAGAGGTGGACTCACAAGTACCAGTGAAATTCACGCAGAATCTCCACTAGGAGGTGCACGTAGTGGCCAGAGTCTTTCAAGAACAAAGAATATTGGTGGACATATATATATATATTATATATATATTATATGTATGTATATATATATATATAAATATATTTGAATAGCAAAGGTGTTTTGCAAACAATGTGAAAGCATGTCTAGCATGTGCTTTTTTCTGCCAAACACATAGGCGGTGTCCGCGACACAACGCAACCGAAATGATGAAATCAAGGAGTCCATCACATCCTATGCACAAAAGCATGATGTGTCTGCGATGATGTGGTTGCAGGTTGTCCCAAAAAATCATTCTCACCCACACCCTCTTGTTGACATAGTTGGTATTGAGCCATAACTGCGTGACTTTGTGCAGCGCTGCACCTTCCAAACTGGTCCTTTCAATGATCGATCGTGGCTCTGGCATTTTCTCATCCATATGCTTGGACAACAAGAGCGCCACACAGATCAACAAAGAGGTGCCACAAGAATCGTAGGCAGAGCCCTTGATTTTCTTCCGTGAACGACATCCGCACATCTGGGCTGCCGGGCTCATACCAAGGCATACTCACCAGATATTTTCGGCGAAACCAAAAGTGCACCGTCCTTGGAGCGCTGAACCCAGGGCCCAGCACCTCCAGGGGAGACGTGGGTGGGTCACTTGGCCCCAGCGATAAGCTGCTATGCTTGCCGTTGGCTCCCGCTCTAAATGGTCCCACCAATGCCAAGGCAAACCCAGGCCGAAGAAAAATGTAGATAAACCAGGATTTCTGCGTCTCACGGCATGCACACACCCGTAGGACGGAACCCGCGTGTTTTTGTCATGGTAGATTTGTAACATGTCCGGACGGAACCCGCGTGAATATGTACGCCAAAACCGGTGAAACGCTGATCAGTCAATCATTTCCTCTAATGTGGCTGTTAGAATTCCAATATAGAATTAGCAATTAATCAAATCTAATACTGGTCAATTCTAATATGGCTGTTAACCAATCATTTGAATTGACCATTGGACCACCATTGGATCATTGCCAGTCATCGTCCCCTCAGGGAACCCACACACCAACTCATCCTGTCAGCAGTGGCTGAGGACCGGCGCCTGGGCCTTCAAAGATCACAAGATTCGTCTGCAAATCATTTCAGATCATCAATCAGCGAAAATCAGTAGTGGTAGCTGGTTAGTGGTTGATACTAGTATTAGCTATAAGGTTAGTTTCTAGCTAGTATTACGGCAAGACCCTATGGTTTGCCCGTGACCACAAGACCTGCCCAGAAGTGAGTCTTGTCAACTGTTCAAAACCCTGCGCAGGCCCGTTGTTTTCAAACTCTGAGAATCAAGAAACCCTAGCCCTAAACCCTAAAACCCTAAAACCCTAAACCCTTAAACCCTAAACCCTAAAACCTTGAAACCCTAAACCCTAAAACCTAAACCCTAAAACCCTAAACCCTAAATCACTGCGTATAGCCAGTGTTCCTCACTGATTCTTCGAGCAATGTTCAACACGCACAGACAGCCGTGGTTTGCCCTCCGGGCAAACCACGGGGTCTGCGCGTAGTATTAGTTACTAGTATGCTACATAATACCTATAGGATCCTATAGGTCTTTATCAAGCTAGGCACCCTAAATGAATCATCAAGGCTTGATCGTCCCTCCACCAGATCATCTCAACCACGTGCCATCCAGCAAATATGCCTTGCCAGCTTGTGGATGAAAATATACCGCATGATATACCCACAAACAGCTGTGCTATGCCAAAGCAATATATGTGTGGCAAGTTTGTGGATAGTCAGGTACAGTTTCTAGTCCTTAACTCTATCGTTAGATTTGATAGATACGTGAGAGTGGTATATAGACCAAATGGCTTCATAGACGGTGGCATAAACCAAAGAAGCTGTAGATGGCCATGACGTCCTCACAGTGTCTGGCAGGTGGAACCCCCCGGGTCGGTTTTGGGATGCCAAGTCACAAAAAGTTGATCACAATGCCAACTGCCAGGCACACCAATCCAACCTGAAAGTCCCATGGACGCTGACCACTCTTAGCACAAGCATGGTGGGAATGCCATCATGAATTCACGAGGATGACAAATCATTTTTCCTCAGAATGACGGTGGTACCTTACGGATCTTTACGGATTGTTCTATAGCTACATGATGTTGCATGTAGTTACCAGCTTGAATTATGGTCGTACTCTCCATGGAAATAAACTTCTGGTTGCAATTTCCATCATCTCCGACATCACTTTCCAACGGCATATGCCTCGTAGACCCTTTGCTGGAAGTCGCCCACGGGATTCCTGCGAGGTGATGTTGGCTCGGCATTGTGGCAAGCAGGGATGCTAAGCAACCTGTATTGGAGGCAAAAATGGCGTGGTATGTTATGTATGTTGATCAAAACTCATACGTGCTGACCCAAGGCCAGTTATTGATAGTCAAATATGGCGACTCTTTTGACAGGGATCTTGCAAAGCTCTCGGACATGCTGTGGGTTGCCTCAAATATCCATCCCCCAATTTCGCTACAGAAAGTAGGATTGACACACAACAAGTTGCAAGTATTGATATCCCGTGAAGACGTCCGAGTGTCAGAGGCGTGGGGCGGTGGCAATAGAAGGGAGCTTACCCACAGCTCATGCTCTCTCTCTCTCTCTCTCCACAATCCCTTCACGCATCCCTTTATTGGTTTTCCCCACATGCTCCTGAAACACGAAGTGATGGTTCGATCAAGAACTACCACCTTGGGTTGATTAACTGGATCTGTTCATAGCTCTAAGCCCAGCCTGAATCCAAAGAAAGTCTGCTTGGTGGTTGAACCACCCCTCTGATAATCTTGATCAACCAGCCAACCAACTATCCCAAATATTTAGGAACATGACAGAAATGTTTGAAACCACCAACCAAAAATCTGTATTTCTGGCAGGGTACGCCATGGATAAACTGATAAGCTCATAGTCTCGTGGCGTCATTTGTTCCACTCTCCCTGTTGGTTGACTTCCAGCCATTTGAATGGATAGGGAAATAGGACTTGGCGGATCTTTAGGGTACACCTCTGTACTGAGAAACCCATCGCCTCGTGGGTTTTCGTGGTCTGCCAATGATAACTTCGCATGTCTTTGAGTCCAGGCGTCCAAGCATTGGGACCCCAAGTGCTGTTGGATTTCTGGAGTCCCCCAGAATCGAGCCAGGCTTCGCCTAAAGTGAACCTGTCTTCACTTCAACGGCTTGTCATATTGCATCAAATTGTAACCCTTGATCCAACTGAGTTCAGCCAGCTTCTACCGCATCAGCCTTGGTGAAAGATCTGCTCCAATTTCTTGGTGGCTTCTGCCACTCGTTGGTTATTCCGGGAACTTTTGGGATCCACCGGGACGCCAAGCTCGGCTGGTCTTTTCTTCGTCCCTTCGCCACGGCCAAACGGCTCTCTCGCAGGTGCGGCGAATCCGCGCGGGAGGGAGAAATCACCAGCTCTTTTGGTGCGGGGGGGTGGCAATCAATCAATCAATCCATCATGATCACCGAGTTCTAGTCCTTCACAACAGTTGTTGGTAAACTGTTCATGATTTATTGTAAACATTTACTAACCATACTCACAATGAAAGTTTAAAAATACAACCGTGGCTTTGGCCATGAACCAAGGCATATCCCCCGCAAATCTGTCGCTTCCCTGGCATCTCCCCACCGCGCCGCCGTCCCATCGTTGATCCACTGAGTGGGTGTCTTGTCTTTCGCAACATTCGAACCACTTCGATCAATGCGCCAGGGATGGATGTGGCCAGGGGTTAGCTCCCTGGAGTGGCACGTAGCCTGGGTAGCCTGGGTTATAACCCTCACCATGCTTAGTGACCAGTTTCTATGTCGGGATGCACATCCAAGTAAAATGGAATGGATGCGCCAATGACAAAGTTTTGAAGACATAATTATTTGGTTCAAAGCACAAGCATAAAACTTCATGCTGATGATTAAGAAATCATAAGAAATCAATTAATTCTGCTACATGAATGATGCATGGTAAGGGTCATTCACAGTGAGAGGTTTGTCTTCCTACATGGCTCCAGGCTCAGCCATGCATTTAGTCTTCCCAAAAAAGACGGATCAAGTTTCAGGGCGTGAAACCATGGACAGCCCCATATGAAACCACACTAGTGGGACGACTCTTCCACCAGGGAAACCATGGGAAGCCATCATAGCTTCCCTGGGATACTCATTTCCTAGAGTTGTATACCTTAGCTGGTCTCATAGCCATGGTTACCTTTATACCCACTGTTGCTGGCAACAACGATTTGGTATCCAGGTTCAACTCTGCTTTTGTCCATGATGTCAACCATGTTCAAAGAGAGTTTTCAGACACCCGGGCCGCAATTCTGGTCTCAGCAACACGAATCGTTTCACGATGTGCGCAGCCAGGTGAAACCTACACGCCTTTGCAACCTCTTGTAGAAGTTCACCACGGGCGGTTCCAAGATATTACAATCCAGGGGTGCATCATAAGACAGTGCTGCTGAAATGGTTGGGGGTCCACGGAATCCGGGTACCTAAGTGGGCTCAAGTTCGGAAGAATGCAAAAGCAGCCGCTGTTGAGATGTTCACTGATGCCAGCATGACATGGGTATGGATATCATAAAGCCAACTATTGCAAACCCTCATACGGTTTATACAATTACTGTTGGTCATTCTCCCCAATGATTAACCAGTAATGACCCATATGAATATATAAACTGATTATTTTCCTCATTAATATGGAAAGAATATGGTTGGTTTCCAGTTTCGTGTTCGACTCGAATCAATACCCACTTTGCATACTCATGGGCTGTCAAAACATGGATGACCCACACGCCTTCCTCTTTTTCTCAGAAAAAGACCCGCCAGAGAAGAGAATCGATGTCATTCTATAATCATTCAAAGCCAGAAACCATCCAGAAACCATGTGAAACTATATGAAACCATGATTTTGGTCACCACAACACTGCACACTTCGCTCCGTAAATGGCTTCATTTCTCTCGTGTGAAGCCAGCGCTACCTCCGTCCATGAACGGTGAACTTCCCCAGTCACGAGCTTTGAGCAGTTGCCAGTTGCGCTACGCGTGATCAACAGACCAGAACGACCGTGAATCAACGACCAATTTACGCAACTGAACCATAGTTGCTTAATCAACTGAGCCATGGTTGCAACTGAGTTGACCAAACCATGTTGATTAATCAACGGACCATCGACTGAGCGATTCTTATCCATAGAATCCATAGCTAGCAACCATATTTACCCTCGTAGCTAAAGACCATCATTCATCATTTTTCACAATCCTTAAGCAGCGTCAATCAGTATCATAAGCTTCACCATTATTTACGATCCTTAACCAGCATTCACCAGCATTCACCGGCTCGTTTCTAGTTACCATCCGGTAGCTCCTGGTAGCAAACAGCTCCTGCTCAATAACCATCATGGACCATCATCTTGCGCAGAACGAACAACATCACTACCACTCATGTTGACGCTTGACTACGGTTGAGCACGGTTGACCATGATGTTAAGCCAGTCTGAGCTGCAGCTCCTGCACCCTGAAATCAGCATTTCTGGTGTCTGAGATGGTGGTGTTACCGCTGTTCTGGGAGCCCAGTTCGACCCCAGAATGGAGCTTCAAACAAAAGTTTGCCCCTTTGGCCCTCGTATTTCCGCTTAACAAACCCATGACTACAGCTACAGGCATAGACCTAGAAAGGTTGTTGGTTGTTATGGATTGTTGGGTGAAATAACAACCAACTACAGCTACTAGACCATAACAAAACAACATAGACCTAGAAAGCTTGAATGGAAAAACAATACAACAAATCCATGTTGTTGGTTGTTTTTGTGGACCCCAACTCTCATAGGCATGGCAATGCCATGTAATGCCCAAACTCTCTGTTCACGGTGCGCATCTGGCTGCACTTGGATCGAGCGGTGCCACTATGTGACGAGCAGCTTCAGTGACTCGTTCGAAGCTCAAAACAGTTCCACTCAAATTACATCTGTCCTAAGATCCATATTAGCAAATCACCCGTAGTGTAAGCTGAACTAGCACGTGATTTGCCATTGACTATAGGGGTTTATGGATCTATGGATCTACTAATCAGCTTGGATAAGAACTATGAATGAGCCAGAAATCGAGCTCAGGGCCGACATAAACTCTTCATTATTTTGACTTGCTTCATTTGGAAACGCCCTAGCCGCCAGAGCCAAATACACTTTTTACAGTAGGGACACCGTTGCGGTGTGTACACAGTTGATGGTTTTCCCTTGAAGTTTCTGCTCACAACGGCTAACCCGATACTTAGAAACCCTTCCAATGTTGAAGGCTAAAGGTATCTCAGGGTGCTCGTTCAACAAGAACGCATAGTGTAGCCGATTCTGATCCAAGCCGCCATGAAGAAACTGAAGGTCGATCCTTGATGTCTGTCGAGATAGATGCACCCCCTGCTTGAATAGCTATCAAGCTGACTGGATGCACATGACATGTAGATGATCTACAGCCCTAGATCAATTCATCATCCAGCGTTCTAGCAAGCACTGGCCCCCTCAATGGCCAAAAATCCTGCAGGCTGCTGCCAACCCTGCAATCTTCTCCCGTCTTCTGGCAGCCATGAGAAACCTCCGCTGCAACCACTTGGCGATGGATTCGGTAGGGAGTTCAGTCCAATGATCCTTGATATCCCTACTGCTCGGTGAAGCCCAATCTTGATATCAAACCGCGAGTTGCTTCCTTTCGGAGCACGTCAACTGGAAGCTGCTCGACAGCTATTATGCTACAGGCCAGACGACCAATTTCTCAGACCCAGGCCTCAAGAGACACGCTGCCGCTGGTTTTGGAGACCACTGCCGGGTGCCAGTCTGATGGAAGAACCCATGGGAATGTGATAGAAAGAATGCTTTAATTCAATAAATTGATAAGAATGTTGTAGAAATTCAAAGAATCAAAGCATCAATAAATGCTTCTAATCAAGACTTGGGTGGGTCTTTCGCGAACAACCCAAGTGTGTGCTGCTTCTCTCGAACTGTGCTTTCCATTCCAACCTGTCGTGCCGAAAAGGACAAGTCAGAATGTTTTGGGGTGCCACTGATGGACACACTCATGATATGATGACAGAATATAGATTCATCATGTCCTTCACACCTGCCCGCTGAATCTGATCAACCAGTCAGATTGGGAATCCTGGGGACCAAGTCCAAAGCCTGCCAACACATGGATCCCTGGATCAAATGTGGTTCCCGGTTACATCTTTAATGCGTCTCCCATCTCCTGGGCACAGCAATCCCGATGTCTGCAGCACTCATGAATCATCATTAACAATCATTTCGCTAACCATCATTAAGTATCATTGACCACTACTAACCATGGTTGTCAACCATCATCAATCTACCAATAACCTGCCATTAACCTATCAACATAATTCGTCAATTGACTTAACCATGGTTCTTAACCTATCAAGAATCATGGAAGGTCATCAACATACCATTACCCTATCACTGCAATCCGTCACTAATGAACCAAATTTGATCTATTGCAGCCTCTGTAACTCCGTAACGTCTCCCCCTTCACCTCGGCGTTCATTGCAAGCTCGACGGCAGAGATGCCTGGCAGATCTGGCAACAGTTCGCTGCCTGGAAAAGCTATCATTCATTGGTGATTGTTTGATCTAAACAAGATCTTGATGATTGTTTCAAGATGATTGTTCATTGAATGATGGATTGTTTGATTGAAACAAGATCTTGATGATTCTTTTGCAAGGGCTTCTCTATGAAGATGGAAACAGTTCCATCATTAGCACATGCTTCCCAGGGCTTCGCTGCCCAAAATTCTCGGTGTTTGCCAGCTATGCTTGCCGGAGTGTAAGCGTGCAATCTCCAAGGGGTTGATTGACAACCAACAATGACCAAGGTGAGGAGTATATCCATAAATTGTTGGAACAGCATCAACACGTAAAAATTGTTGAGTATGACCAGCACTATCCAATCTGATGACTGATGGTTTGAATTCACCACGAATCGATGATTTCGTTTTTGGAAACGATCACTTGAGGAAGGTGACTGGGGTACCACCATGGACACGACCAAATGTACCCAAAAACGACTTAGCAAACGTCCCAAAAATTGTTTGCTTGAACAAGCAGTGAGATGTTTATCCAGGGCGTCACAGTTTTGACCCAGCCACTGTTACAAGAAAATTACAAATCAGGCGCTGCAAAAATCTCCATTGCATAATCCAAAAAGGCTGTTGGATGTTGACTTTTTCATGGGATATCATGTAGTCACCCTGACAAAAGTGTTTCCTACTAGCAAGGCACGTTCCGCGGTAGGTCCGTGTCCTCAATCTGCAAACAAACCTTCCCAAAGTAGCGCTACTGCTGTTGCTGAATAAAATCCTGCAATATTAATCAACATGTTTTTTAATGATCCACGATGAATATCCCTGAATATGTCCCTAATGATCATTCTATATGGTTGTCAATATAGGTCCCCACAAATAATCAAATATAAACAATTTATAGCGATAAACCAACCATTTTAGGGGTTTCCTACGGCTTGAGAAACCCATTATAGACAAACCCTTCCTTTGATGATCCGATCTTGTGTGGCTTGGACGTCCCCACATACCGATGGAGTTCGTGGTTGGCTTCGCAGGTCACGGAATTGATGGCAAGTCTCTTATGTGATCAATAAATCAATAAAGGATAAGAACACGTAACCAACCGTTCACCATCAACCGTTACAGACCAGCCAGAAACAGATTTGCAACCATGATCGAAGGGTATTGCTCATTAATTATCAATGATCATTCATCAACCATTATCAACCATTATCAACCATTGTTCAGCAGTATGTAAATATGTGTTGGCCATGTTGAATCATTCCTCATCCTTTTTGACGAGCATCAACCTTTGCTAACCATATTTCCCCACCACCACCACCACCACCCATCATCATCATCATCATCATCATCATCATCATAATCATCAGAATCAGTCAATCACTCAATCAATCAATCAATCATATATCATCACCTCGTATCCTCATTCGGCCCAAGGGGGCTCGCCTGAGAAGGACGACTCTCCTGCGGCAAGGGTCCCGGTCTCTCTACGTTTTAACCATCCCGACAAGTAGCATGTTATGGTTGATAGGTTGGCTATGGGTCAAGCAGTTAACTAACCAACGTTCATGGGGGATTTCCACCAACAACAATAAGGAAAACAATGGTTAACAGGGGGGAACCAGGGGGACTGAGGGTTTTGACCCACACCCAGTTGGATAGCTAAAGGATACTTATCTATAACAATTAATAGTCGATAGTTGGATAATTGATACTTGAGAGTCATCTATCATGTTTGTATTTTCAAAATATGGTTATCTCTGTGTCCGACGATCTAATAGTTAATAGCACATTATCTACATTGTACTTGTATTATCTGAATTGACATGCTATAGAAATTACAGCCATGTTGATAGATATAGCTCTAGGTTTAATATAAACATGTGGCGTGGTCCTCAATCCTGCTATTGCTGCATCTATCAAAATATGTTAATTTTAAAATCATAAGAATAATATCAGTGATAATAAACGCAGAAACTGGAGACACCTCTCTTTGATATAGTCATACATCTGCAAACAGCGGAATATCTGTACAACTGTCCCAGCAATGACCAGGACAGTCTTGGATGTGATGCCCTTGATTGTTGACTATTGCTGGTTACCATCCTTTGGAATAGCCATCATTGTCCAATATCGTTGAGCATCAACCATTATCAAGCAATCAAACATATATAAACCATTGCCAACCTCTGTGCATAATCTGAAAAAACAAAAACCAAGAATCACAAATGCTGCTTGTCTTCCCTTATGTCTAAACCTGTTGTGTAACTATAGTTGCTTACCACCCCCCTAGGTTTACGGGGAATCATCCCATGAACCCCGGGGTTCCCTCTTTGCGGGGTGATCATGGCCGCTGTTCCCACAGCTGATCATCTTTGGTTGTCATCAGAATGGTTAATGGCTACTAGTACTACCATGCAATACCACTACTAGTGGAAACTCTTTTGAATCATATGAACCATATTAACGAGAATACCCTGGATCATAATTTCACTGCAATTATTGGTCATGTCAAATTAACCATATTAATCACATTAAAATGTCGATAATCATAACCATATAAATACATCTGATAACCATCTTTATATCACCATGCACCATCATCCATATCAATCACAGTCAAATTTTCCATAATAGCAACCCCATAAATCTAATAACTCCACATTCATGATGGTTATCATATTAACGATGGTTATCATATGGGTGTTTCTCAAAATAGGGGTACCCCTTAATCATCCATTACTAGTCATTTATAGTAATAAACCAACCATTTTTGGGGGTTCTATTTTTTGAGAAACCACCAATAACTCCCTATTGATGTTATGGTTCTGGCACCTGGGACCCCCCCCCACCTCGTGAACAGGCCCCAAGCCATGCAACTCAGGTGGCGGGTCCCTGCTGGGCCTGAGCGGTCCACCACCTACCAACCGCACGTCTACCAATCAAGGGTTGAACCCATCAGCAGTGGGAAAATAACGGTGAAGCAATGGTTTCACCAATGGTTTGACCCATGATTATTCAGAAATGGTTTCATTTAGTGTGGTTTTATACTGGTTAATTCAATGATGAATAAGGAATAAGCATGGCAATAGTACGATGCTTGATGATGGTTCACGGCACTCAATGACCAGGCACCTAGCCAACCATTCGAATGGCTGTTGATGATCCATGGCCAGTACTCAGTACTAGTAGCAAACAAGGAAGCAAGCAACAACCCGACCTACGACCAAACCAAGAATGGCTAGATATTGCTTGTCTGTCATTGGTTGAATATTATTCGTTTAACATGGCTTATTATCTAATATCATTGGCTGGCAATGCTTGAACCAGTAACTGCGAACTATTGCTAAGCAGTGTCAGCGCGGTCAACTGCTTGGCCAACTACGGGGGTTACCGCCAACTGACCCGCCACAGGATCTATGAGCTGGTGATGCGGCAAATCATCAAGCATTTAGCAGACAAACGGAGACAACTGGCGTATATTCAACTACAGAAAAGTAGGTTGTGTGTGTCCACCAAAGGTTGGAGATGCACAGAAAAGTAGGCTGTGTATCCACCAAAGCAAGCAACTAATTTTCAGCATTATCCATTGGCAGTGAAGCCAACAACAACGACAACAACAACAACAACAACAACAACAACAACAACAACAACAACAACAACAATCCAAGAATGGTGAAAATGAGTCGCCACACCAGCCATGGTCTATACCAAAGTCAGACCTTTCTTTTGATATAGCTGATCATCAACTTTGATCAATACCAGCAATACATGGCCGGCACACGCCGCGGCAAATGGTGGTGGAACAGCCAAGGCCGGTAGTGTTTGGTTCTGACAACAAGTCGCGGTGGTGTAGGGTCCCTGAGGTGATTTGCAGTGGATGAATCAACCGAATCGGTTATTGATCAATGGTTGATCTACATGCTTATTGACCAACAACCTTGTTGTTAACCTATATTGGTAGATCAATAACCTAACTTGTTGTTAACTTAACTTGCTTCATTCGACAACAGCCAACCAGGTAGATCAACAACCAGATCAACCTCCAGCATCCCATGGGGAGCTCCTCCCAGCTACAATCAGGCTCCCAGACACTTCGGCCATCAGCATCGGACCTCGGTGTTTCCGGTGAAGCTCCACGGGTGCTGCAAGCAGCACTAGCAATCGAGAACTGGATCATGCTGGTAATCGTTTGCATGATATAAGTTATCAAAAAGTAAATACAGTGGTTTATCAACATAAATGTTCTGCAATATGTGATAGATAAATCATGTTCTACCAAACGATACAACATTTATGGATTATGTTATAAATACACTGGGTTTGAATATAAACATGCATGGAAATCTATGAAAAATCTGGAATTATAGAAATGTTTTCTTCCCTCCAAAGAGAAATTTCCAAAGATCATGGGTGCCAACTCCAGAAGCTGCGAAGTGGCATTCCATCCCCTCTGCACAACTAACAAACTTTCACATCTACCCACACACCATCCACCCAAGCAACACTGCGAGTGTGATGCATTGAGAAGAATCACGGTTGCCATCACTGGTTAGCTGACAAACAACTAACCATGGTCAAATTTCCGTGATACTTTGGTATGAAGGTGGGCCCTAACCCATGTAGCAGCACATGTGGCAACCCAATGTGGCATTGGGAAAGCACAAGCACTGGAGGTCACTGGAAACTGTGCAACAAATCGACGGGCTGGCACCCCATTACACCAAAACCGAAGGATATGCAGCCCGACTTTCGGGATGCTCCCAGGGACAATGACCACTGGGCCCCCATGATGTCATGGTTCGAGAGGTACTGAACCAAGCAAACAGACCGGTCAGACCTGAGTCCAGCTGGATCACTTGTGGGAAAAGACTTGGAAATTCTATCCTGGCATTCCGTTGACATCCCGGTCAGCCCAGCTGTGGCTGCAGCTTTTCGAGGGCGCACGGGGACTTGTGCCTGGCGGCTCGCCGGCGTTGACAACCCGGAAGTCCATCGGGTGGGTTCTCAAATCATAGGGGACTCACCAGTTATCATCCTGGTTATTGACCATTTATCATAGTAAAACCCCCCCGAATCATCCAATACGAATGATTTATAGCACTGAACCAACCAACTAATGACTTATCAACCACCAGATGGACGTCAATCCACTTCTCCAGCTTCACTGATGTCAGTGATGTCCCACCCCCTTATCAATGGTGAATCGAGGACAGATAGTAGCTGGCATCAGTCCATGGTGTTTTCAACGTCCGGGCCACCGCCATGTAACTATTCCCCAAGTCAAAAACCTATGGCTGGCATAGCTTGATGCAATGTAGATCGCCCATCTCCCCAATCCACCTTACTCAACGATCATCAACCATACTTGCAAAAATCAATAGTCAATTACATCAGTTTTGCAAGCATAAGAAAGCACCAGATCCAGCCATAGTTCTTCTCAGCCCAAAAACTGCTGCACTTAAAACTCCAGCCAGAATGACATAACCATCGATCAGTGGCAACCAGAATTGAAAAACCCATGATCAACGCACTATGGAAAGGTAGCACCATGGTTGCTACAGCCCGCCACCAACCCACCAGGAACTCCGATGCCAGGCGCCTTCCGGTGCCGGGGGCGGTGGGAGACCTGTGCTGTGAGGTACCCAAGGGATGGTCATCTCTACATCAAAAATCAAACATGAACGGATTTATGATATCCAAAAAAATGGAAACAAAATTGGGTTTGGCTTAATAGTTCTACATTAATATAAAATGGAAACAAAATTGGATATGACTTGATAGTTCCACAATATCAGACATGTTTGGTGGTTTCTCAAGCCATACGGTATGAAAAAAATTCTTGGTGTAGTACTAGAAATGCTTAACGAAGTGGATGAATTGGGGGTGCCCCTCTCTTGAAAAACAATTTACTTATTAGATACATCTATACAACTAAAACGGATGCTATCCTCACATATCATTGTTTCCTTTAATACTGCAGCTTTGAAAAAAAATGGGATTGTCCGGAAGTGGTGAGTCTCAGTATCAACAATGGCTATTGAACGGTTAATTCGTAGGCACCACTTGTGGACAATGACAACCCCAACACGGAATCAATGCAGCGAAAAGCCCGCAGCCAACTGCTGCCAGCGGCCACCACACCTTCTCCGCGCCCTAGCACCCTCAACGACGAGTCTCCTGAAGCAGGCAGGAACCATCATGTCTGTTGCTATGCCATGACCCGAAACTGCGGAAATTGCTGTGTTTGCCTCGTTGTTATTGATGTTATTGGTAATGTGATTTTGGTGGTTTAACGAGTGTGTCGTTTTCTGTGCCAATTTCTTCCCCAAAAATAGACACCCACGAATCAAAGTATGGGTATACGTGAGATACGGCACTATACTGGTGTTGGCAGACAAATAGCGATCCGAAAAAAAAAACTGCCTTGTATGACCAAGATAATCACGCAACATCTTGAGGCTAGTATTTTGGGGTATGTCATGAACATGTGTTTTACAAATGATAGACTCTAGTGAAGTATACACTGTCGGGTTCAAGACATATAATTGTTCCTGCAAGACAACAAATTCTACCATTCCTCTTTGGACAACAATTGTTGCTTCTTCTTCTACGCAACAAGATGATTTTGCTTATGATGCCCCCATCTTAATTTGCAATTAATTTTATCAACAGATCTGTAGTTGTTGGAAATATCACCCACAATCCTGGACATCGCATTGTCCAAGAAATGTCCTGTACAGCAGCAGTGGTGCATGATGAGTAGCTTGGACATTGATCATCCAAATGTCATCACATGGCATCAAATGTCATCGAATTCCGTGGTAGCTACAGTGACAGCGAGGATCGAGGACCAGCGGCTAAATCAAACAGCGGCCAGCATGAAGATCTATCTCATCGGCAGAAATTTGGCACTCGTCAAGCATGATGTAATAAAACACAGGGAATGATGGTTTCATGTATGGTTAATGATGAATAGTGAATGGTGGTTACTACCGGCCAATCTAAGCTTAACGAGCTGCTCAATGGTGATGATTAATGGTTATATGGTGGTTGATCAAAATTCCTTGTTCCGCAAATGACCATCCTCGCGGATAAAACATTTACTTTCGCCAATCTTTCGCGAAACCAATCGAAAACTTTAGCGGGCCACAACGTGTGGCACTTTGGGGGCATCTTTTTGTCAAATGCACAGGAATAAGATGCCCAACCCTGCGTTGGCGCAAACTCTTCTTTTCCCAGGACCCCGCTGCACGTCCCCCAGGGTCCAGGGGGCTTATCTGCGGAGGTTGAACTTTCGCGGATGCTTCGCGGGACTTTCGCGAAACTTTCCCGAAAAATCGTCTCCATTTTCGCTGTGTTTTTTTCGCGGTTCTTTTCTCAAGTTTTCTCTTTGCTCACCTTTTCTTCACACATCTTATCTGTCCATCTCAGGATCTCTCAGAACAGTTGTTTAAATGAAGCCAAATGATCATATACAGTCATCTTCGCGAAACTTTCGCGAAAAAAACATTTACTTTAGCGAATCTGAAAAAAAACTTTAGCGGAGGTTTGGTTCCTGACTTGAAAGGTCAGTTTATATAAAGCGCTTACAAGGACCTTTTGCATAACAACCATATGAGGATATGTATCTTGTTGTCAAAGCCAAACGCAAAACAGAAGCTGAGCAAACGAACCCTGCATCTTCTGGGCCCTATGTTCTATGAGTGATACAGTGCTCATATAAAACATATTCATGATCTATTTACACATGGTCTCATATGCACAAAGCTAACTCATGTATAGCAATATCAATCATATCAAATTGATCTTTGGAAGGCAGCAATTTATCGTACTATTGGGTGAGACCGACAACCAGGCACTGATTTTCCACACACCAGCAAGCTCCGTTTCGTGATTCTACAGCTCTCCCTGAACCGATCTGAATCCCACAGGACTTTCCAAGTCTTCAAAATCTTCAACTTGGCAGCAGCCCGCAGCAAGAAAAGCATCAAGCCTCTCCCAGAGTCAGAGTCTGGCTGTGCAGTGTCGCCTGACAATCCGCCGGAGCCACCGCAAGTGAGTCTCGTGCTTGCATAGATTGGAACTCAATGGTTCCCCCGTCCAATTTCCAAATGGTCCGGACTTCGAACATTAAGAAGTGAAGTGACTTGACCCTTGGGAAACTTGAAAACCCTGCCATGTCTGCAAACTGCGAAAGCATCAAGCCTTCCCCAGGTTCTGCAGGTACTCTATCGCCTCCCAAAAGTGACATATCATCAGTTTCAGCATGCGTGAAACATTGGCCGCCAGCCATTGCCACTCTTCAGCCCTGTCAATTTCAATTTCGGGAGACTTGACTTGGGCCGACTGAACCAAAGGCCCGCTGCTAGGAATTGCCTTCTTACAGAAACAGCACTGCATGTAGAGACGAGACTTTGACTTTTGGGTACTCCCGCCAACAGCTGCAAAAAGTGTCTCCAAGTCCAACTTCATCACCTTCCCTTTCGGCAGCCTGGCTCTTTTGGGGCCGCCGTGCCTGCCAACTCGGCAGGTCGAGCAATGCAAGTTGGAAAGCGGCAGGTCTTCAGTCTGAGATCGGAGATCCCACTGCTACATGACACTTTTCATGTGACTTTTCATGCGGATTCCTCCTGCGGTGCCTCCTGGATCCCAAAGATCTGAAGAAAGTTCCGGAGGTCGTGGACCTGCGAGGCTGGGCCAAGTCATTTCTCTCTGAGTTGCTTGGGGACTTGGGAAACGGGATGAAACGGGTGAATCTCATCACGTTAAAGCCTGAACAGCCAGGAACTTCTCCCAAACCGAAGAAATCCGAATCAAATCTGAGAGTGCATCCGATCAATGCAGTCGGTCAACCCCGGATTGAACCCCTCAAACAACAGATTTCCCAGCCCTCGACTCACATCGCCAACAACATCTATTGAAAATGTTCCCAGTGCTCACTCATATTGTGCCAACAATGAGTAGTCATTCGCCGAATTGGCGATATCACCAGCACTTGCATGTGCAGAAATATCAGCACTCGGAGCAACAATCCGGCAACGAAAGGAGATTGAGGGAGAGAGAGAGAGAGAGAGTAATTAACGAATATTCGCGTTGACATGATTCCCACAAATATCATCAACAATCCTGCATCCTCTGTCTAATAAATCTGCAGCCTTGGCACTTAACCAACAAAGGGCAGCGGAGCAAATAGCTCTGTGTGAGCATCCAAATAGATAAACATCAGATATTGTACGTTTGCAGAATGTACAGCAGCACAGTGAGCAACCATCAACAACTAGCGCAGGAAGATACGTAAAGCGTGGCAGAAGCAAGAATTAACTTGAATCTAGTGCGCATATTCAGTCTGGCAGGCCTGGATCAGGATATGCCTGTTGCTGTGGAAGCCAAACACAGAACAGAAACTAAAGAGATGCACCCCACATCCTCTGGTCCAAAAATGATACCGATCTGAATCCCACAGGACTTTCCAAAGTGTTCCGTATCTTCAAGTTGGCAGCAACGAAAGCATCAAGCCTCTCCCAGAGTCTGGCTGTGCAGTGTCGCCTGACAATCCACCGGAGCCACCGCAAGTGAGTCTCGTGCTTGCATAGATTATCATAGATTGGAACTCAATGTTTCCCCGGTCCAATCTGCAAACCGTCCTGACTTCGAACATTAAGAAGTGAAGCGACTTGAACATTTGGGAAAATCGTGCCATGTCTGCAAACTGCGAAAGCATCAAGCCTTCCCCAGGTTCTGCAGGTACTCTATCGCCTCCCAAAAGTGGCACATCATCATTTTCAGCATGCGTGAAACATTGGCCGCCAGCCAGTCCCACTCTTTAGCCCTGTCAATTTCAATTTTGGGAGACTTGACTTGGGCCGACTGAACCAAAGGCCCGCTGCTAGGAATTGCCTTCTTACAGAAACAGCACTGCATGTAGAGACGAGACTTTGACTTTTGGGTACTCCAGCCAACAGCTGCAAAAAGTGTCTCCAAGTCCAACTTCATCACCTTCCCTTTCGGCAGCCTGGCTCTTTTGGGGCCGCCGTGCCTGCCAACTCGGCAGGGCGAGCAATGCAAGTTGGAAAGCGGCAGGTGTTCAGTCTTTTGAGATCGGAGATCCCACTGCTACATGACACTTTTCACGTGACTTTTCATGCGGATTCCTCCTGCGGTGCCTCCTGGATCCCAAAGATCTGAAGAAAGTTCCGGAGGTCGTGGACCTGCGAGGCTGGGGGCCAAGTCATTTCTCTCTGAGTTGCTTGGGGACTTGGGAAACGGGATGAAACGGGTGAATCTCATCACGTTAAAGCCTGAACAGCCAGGAACTTCTCCCAAACCGAAGAAATCCGAATCAAATCTGAGAGTGCATCCGATCAATGCAGCCCTCGACTCACATCGCCAACAACATCTACTGAAAATGTTCCCAGTGCTCACTCATATTCTGCCAATAATGAGTAGTCGTTCGCCGAATTGGCAATATCACCATCACTTGCGTGTGCAGAAATATCAGCACTCGGAGCAACAATCCGGCAACGAAAGGAGATTGAGGGAGAGAGAGAGAGAGAGTAACCAATATTCGCGTTGACATGATTCCCACAAATATCATCAACAATCCTGCATCCTCTGTCTAATAAATCTGCAGCCTTGGCACTTAATCAACAAAGGGCAGCGGAGCAAATAGCTCTGTGTGAGCATCCAAATAGATAAACATCAGATATGGTACGGTAGCAGAATGTACAGCAGCACAGTGAGCAGCCATGAAGCAAGGATCAACTTGAATCTAGTGCGCATATTCAATCTGGCAGGGCTGGATCAGGATATGCCTGTTGCTGTGGAAGCCAAACACAGAACAGAAACTAAAGAGATGCACCCCACATCCTCTGGTCCAAAAATGATACCGATCTGAATCCCACAGGACTTTCCAAAGTGTTCCGTATCTTCAAGTTGGCAGCAACGAAAGCATCAAGCCTCTCCCAGAGTCTGGCTGTGCAGTGTCGCCTGACAATCCACCGGAGCCACCGCAAGTGAGTCTCGTGCTTGCATAGATTATCATAGATTGGAACTCAATGTTTCCCCGGTCCAATCTGCAAACCGTTCTGACTTCGAACATTAAGAAGTGAAGCGACTTGAACATTTGGGAAAACCGTGCCATGTCTGCAAACTGCGAAAGCATCAAGCCTTCCCCAGGTTCTGCAGGTACTCTATCGCCTCCCAAAAGTGACACATCATCAGTTTCCGCATGCGTGAAACATTGGCCGCCATTCCCACTCTTTAGCCCTGTCAATTTCAATTTCGGGAGACTTGACTTGGGCCGACTGAACCAAAGACCCGCTGCTAGGAATTGCCTTCATACAGAAACAGCATGTAGAGACGAGACTTTGACTTTTGGGTACTTCAGCTGTTGCAAAAAGTGTCTCCAAGTCCAACTTCATCACCTTCCCTTTCGGCAGCCTGGCTCTTTTGGGGCCGCCGTGCCTGAATGCCAACTCGGCAGGTCGAGCAATGCTAGTTGGAAAGCGGCAGGTCTTCAGTCTGAGATCGGAGATCCCACTGCTACATGACACTTTTCACGTGACTTTTCATGCGGATTTCTCCTGCGGTGCCTCCTGGATCCCAAAGATCTGAAGAAAGTTCCGGAGGTCGTGGACCTGCGAGGCTGGGCCGCAGAAAGTCTCTCTCCGGACATCATTAACTTAGATGCGATCCTCAATTACCGAAACACAACTGTGCAAGACCATGGCACCAAGCGTTGAGATGTGTCCCCGCTGAGGGGAAGGGCCGGCTGCTGACTATGGCATGGTCCAGTTTGCCCACAAGTATGCCCTCGGGATTGACCACTGGAGATGGGAAGAAACCAACAGGCGCACCATGTACCACCGCATTGATGATCAAGGATGGGCCATTATCTGGATGAAGATGTTAAGAACCATACTGAGATTGGCGACAAACACCAAAGATCACCAGGAATCGACAAATCAACCGTTGGAAACGTATCTTGCCCTGCAGCTCCCAGACGAAAACTTGACCAGTCAATTGCTATGTGGAAATGCCATCGGGGAAAGTGACCTCGAAGTTAAAGATCACCACTTCCAAGAGGGAAACCGTCTACAAGTGGCCAGGACCCAACCATGCAAACACAGCAATATGTCCCAAGGGTACCCATCTTCGCTATCAACCAAAAGACCAAGCCCTAAGCCCAGCAACCATCATCAAATGATTTGACCATTGAATTTTTTCACTATCATGAACCACTATCAACCATTGAATCAACCATTGAACCATCAGAAAGAGAATGATCAACGGAAAATCACCTGAGCAACTCCCAGCCTCCAGCAGATTGCGGCCCCTGAGGCACAAGGAACCATGAAGAGCGTGGAAGAGCAAGGGCGCCACTACGACATCTTCGAACTCCAAGGAACCCGACCGCAACGTTGGGGTCACAAGGGAAAAAATCCAGCGAATTCTTGGTAGATCAATTCTTGGTGGATCAATTCTCCCTGAAATTCTTGGGATGCTTCGGTAGCTGTGGAACTGATGAAGCACAAAAGTGACGGCTTCCGAAGAACATCTTGCCGGATATCCGGATGGAGCCACACCAGCTGACCAACCTCTTCTTACGAGGCTCATTTGGCTCTCTCAACCACATTCAATCATCACTATCAGTAATTACTAGTAGCACAGTCATCAACCATGTTCAAACACTATTCAGGGTATCAAAAATTGGGTGGCAATTTAAGAATCAAATTGCACCAGTTGGCATCAACCATGGTTGACGATTGATACCGTTTATCAACCACTGGTTAGTTATCATTACCCTCACTAGGTTGATGGGAAAACTGGTCGGAAACGTCAGAAAACCACCACTTCTACAGGTTCCCATGGCTTTCTCAGGTCGATTTTCGGGCAAAAAATACATGGCCACGGCTTGGAAACCCATCCGGCCGATGGATTGCCGCCTCAGATGGCGTCACCACTGGCGTGCTCACTTGCCGTGACATGCCTCACATGGCAACACCAACGGAACACCTCAGCACTAGGCATATCCAGGGTCTCAAAATGGCTGTGGGTCAAAACCTTTGCACCCCCGGCTGTTCACATCCCATAGGCCATGGACCCGTCACTGGTTTTGTTGGGATGTTCACCTACCCATTCTTGGCCGGTTGGTTAGAAGCCATGGCTATAAGCGAACAACAACCACGACGGAGCCCTTGGTTTTCACCTCTCAAATGCCAACCCTTTTGTCCCAAAAATCGAAGTGCTCTGCCATATATATATATATATATACAATATAACATATATATATATATAATGATACAATATCATAAATGGGTCATCGATCTTCGCAGCCCAAGGTTCGTGAATGGAGTGAATGGACCGCCGTTTTCAGCATGTTGCGTCCACCAGCTCATATACCACCCCTTTTGGAGGGGCAGCATCAGCCATTTGTAGTACAAATACCCTGCCATTTACACGGCAAATATCCCGGAGTCCTGAATTTTTTGCTGGTTTGGATCTGCATTGCTGATAATGTTGATGCCAAAAACAAGGATTGGGGCGCATCCTGTGGTCCTGGGGTATGTGTGGATACACAGTGTAACCTGGCAGTCCAATGACATGATTCGCCTCTTAGAAATGTGTAGAACCAGCCAGGTTCAAGCAGCTGATGGGGAACGAGTCTGAACAATCAACAATCACTGACCAGGATCTATGATCCTCCCATATTATGGGATTGTCCAACCAACCAGTATACATTTTTGTGGCATGGACTTGCACCTCTTATTGACCATCAATCACCGCACTGATTCTTGGACCAACCAACCATTGGAGATAATGACAACCCCCGAGGAGAGGCTCCACCAGCCAATCATGCACTCCGAAAATGGCTGTGCAGCCTGAAATGGTCGCTGTTTCGCATGTTGTTGAGGTACACCTCTTGGTGCATTAGAAAACCAGCAAAAAAACAAGTCAACCAACAAGTCAACCAACGAATCAACCAAGCAATTCAAAGGCAGGGGAAGCCATCGCAAGCTTTGCCCAACTAGCGCCTCCATTCCCTGCTCGACTTCTCGTGGGAGACATGCTGCTGTCCGCCTAGCATGGTTGGGGTCCCTGCCGGTGGCCACTCGAAAGTTGTGACAACTCTGAACTGCCAGGATTGCTTGAGCCCACCCCCAGCAGTGAGGGAAAGTACCCATTCGAGACATCTCTCATTCATGGTCAACCTCATGCATGTCACATACCATAATGAAACATCGCGACGTGGGGCAGGACCAAGCATGAAACACAAAATGATGCTGCTGGGAACAGATCAAAAATCGGCAGATTTCACGTATACAACGGTACAACCACCTGTGTGATTCAAAACATGGCGCTAAAAAAATAAGCGTAAAGCGTTGCAGATCGCTGGCAGAAAGTTGCTCTACGAGGTTGTACAGCAAACCTCCCAACATGCGGTGTTTAGAAAGAAACTGGCAATCTTTTCCACCCAACGGCTCCCACCATTCTAGCAAGCAAGTACAGCCACATCGTTTCTACTTGAGACAGTTCTCATCTGGTTTGTTTCATGATACACTGCAAAAAAGGCACCAACTTTAGTGGCACCCTGCAGTTAGTCAACAAAAAGGTTGGTTGCATCTTGTCCCACGGCTTAACCAGCGGTGGGGGTAGAACTATGGAAATATCCAACGATCAAGTGGTGGTTGGCTATTTTGGGGGTTAAATGCACCTGCCTGGCATTTGGCTGAAATTACGTTCAGTCATGACCTATTCAGAAACTAACTTCAGCAGTATCGTTTTTGCTGCTTGCAGTCTACCTTCCACTGGATATACTGACCATGATTCACCCTATTGAGCCTCGTTGATTCACTGTAATTCACCATCAAATTGACCATCATTCACCAGAACTCGCCAATAAAACATCCACTCACCATCATTCTGACGTTCATTTCCACGACCCGAATGGGCCATGGGTCAATACCCTGCACCCCAGCTGTTCGCATCAAACCCAACTCATCCAGCAGTACGATTGGCAGTGCATACCATGCCTTGATGTGATATAAAGAGCTCTATCTTGGATCACATCAAGGCACGGTATCTTAGATACATATCCAACATACAGGTACAAGATCCTTGATACAGGTAAAATCTTCTTAGAGTCCAACTGTTGGGATGTGTCTACCACCCCTTTTTGGGTATATGCCTATGGGTCAAGGCTTTAAATCCTAATTTAATGGGGAAGACAAAACATCAACAATAAGGAAAACAACATATTTCACAGAGTCAACCAAATGCATGTGACTATGGTAAAATGGCTGATAGCGATATTAGTTCACCATCAAAATAGGCATTTAATGATGGTAGCTGGCTATAACCATCAATTTGATGGGGGAATACTGACCGCCAACAATAAGGAAAACTCAAACTAAACCAAATGCATTGAATTACGCCAGAAAAATCTTTGACATGGCAGTGGGTCAAAAACCCGTACCCCTGGTTCCCCTATCATTAAGCATTGTTTTCCCTATTATTGTTGGTGGAAATCCCCCATTATTGGTTGGTTAATATTGACCCATAGCCACATTAGTTCACCAGCATAATAGCCATTTCATGACGGTACTAGCCCTACGGTTCTGACCCACAACCCATCTACCACCGCCGGCACCTCTGACGCCGGATAGGTCGACACCTGCAAACCGATAGGCATCGATGCCTGGCGCAGTTGGTGGCTGCTGGCGAAGGAACTACGTCAAGGACGGTTGATGAATGGCTGATGGTTGATGATTGGTGATGATTGGTGATGATTAGTAATGGTTAGTGATGGTTAATTGATGATGGTTGATGATGATTAATGATGATTAATGATTTTGAACGATGGTTCATTATGATTAATGAATCATGATCAATGCATCATCGTGGTTCAGCATGGATGAATATTGCTACGTTACGGAAAACTAATCATCAACTATCGAATGCTACTGATAGTTAAGTAATCATGGTTTATAATGATTTAAAATGAATACATAATGATGGTTCGTACGTTTTAATGATGGTTAAGTGCTTTCACACCATTGACCATGGTCGTTGTCTTTGATCATTGTCAACAAATGATGGCTGATCATTGTTGATACGAAATGATAGCGGGTGTTGATGGATAGTAATCCAAGTTCGGTGGTGCACTGTTTGGTTCCTGCTGATCGCACTTCTGGCAGTTGTTTGAAAAATCCCTGTCAGATTTTGAATTTCTTCAAGTCAGCATCCAACCAACAGTTGATTATGTATTCAGCAGCTGGGTACATGAAAATCAGAAATTGTATCATTCGAAATGATCATCAAGTAGAATGGCTGTTACTGGCTGATCATAAGTCGTTGATAATGGTACAGAAAGACTCGCAGCAATCATCATGTTCATGATGCATCAGTTGTTGGCCATGCTGAGGTGTTACATGTCATAATTGGCGCCATAGGGGTGACCCACAAAACTGGCAGTCCCTCAATACGCTCAACGTGATCTTTGTCACAGCTGGTGCCAGTGATGGTTGCTTCAAGTAGCCTTTAAATCAAAAAGAATTAGCTGTAGTATTGCGTGGCAATATGACCAATGACCACATAGAAAACGGTATGTACCCCGTATTGCATCTACACATGGTGAGATACAACAAGGCACAGCAGTATAATATATGTATATATATATATATAGATATAAATGCATTAGTAAGACATGACATAACTACCTGACAGTTGTTCATGCGTTCGTGGATCTGCAACTTTCGGAAAGCCATCTAAAGATACTGTAAGTTGATTGCCACTCAGGGGTTGCAAGAAAATACCGAACTCATTCAAGACCCGTTTGACATTGTTTGACCCTGTTTTAAGTGGTGGAAGGTGCCACCAACATATATGACCTGGAGAAATCGCAGTAGACATGTATCTTTTGGCCAAAAGACCATTGAGACACAGCCATCAAGGCCCTACATGAGCCACAAACAGGAAAAACTTAATTACTACGTGCGCAACGGTCATAGTGGGACTTAAAATTCCTGATTTCAACGAATCACATCTCTGAAAACATCCTCTGATGGACATCCTGTGCAAGGCCGGCCTACCGATCAACGGAGCTTACTGCTGGATGTCTGGCATCATGCAGTCGATCGGATCAACCCTAGAGCCCTGCAAGAGTTGTTGCTCTCACGGCCTGGGGACGCTTCCCGGGTACCCGTAGAGGATGACCCCAATATTCACCGCTGCCCAAGCACCGCTCCAGAAGCGAACCACCGGACATTCTTTTGGGCGCCTGGTAGTTTTGCTTGGCAATGCGGAAAGCCTGGGTCGCAGATTCACAGAGGACCCTCACTCACCACGCTGGGTATGAACCATAGGTATTGACATTTGTAAACCTGATTGCTTCTTGACAACGATCAAATCATCGACTAGTCACTAATCAAAGCATCAACTACAGTATAGGGCTTTACTTGTTTTACTTCCACGCCCCATCTATAGTGTCTGATGCTCCAACTCTCTCCAAACCATCAGAGCTATGACAAGCCTGAATCATCCGAGCCATGAAACTTCCATCAACAGCGACGCCCTTAGCCCATTGGAAAAAGGTGGCGCCGATGTCAACTCCTGGGAGGTTCAAAGCCACCGGTCCCAGCAGTTTCTCGTCGCCTCCATCTTCTGATCAAAGTCGTTGCTCGCACGCTCCTGGTGGCATCAGCATCTCTGCAAACAGCGGTTGCCACTTGTGCGCAAACCCTGAGTCCATAAAATATCCGGTTTACAAAGCGGCATCCCACAAAAAAAGTGACTGTCTCTGTGATTCTTTACTACAAGTCCTAGTGATTCCAAGCTATTTCCCAATCCCAAGTCATCCAGTTCCATCTATTTCCAAGGCCCAGCTTCCACACTGGTCGACCCATGCCCCGCGCTGCCCCACCTTGACTCGTCGCCGTCCCTCCGTCAAGATGCAACCCATGGTGAGTTCTGAGAGCATCCCGGAGGCCACAGGCATCAGCCTGGCGCTGCAGCAACAGGTGGGTCACCATGGGGGACCCCGCACCTATCGTGGTGGGTTCTTTCTTGGGGATATGTGAACTGAATGTCTGGGCATTCACTCAAGAATGTTGAAGCAAAATGGACTACAAGAACTGTCATCTTAGGCACAAACAACTGAAGTACCTGTCAGATCTTGCCTGACATCCATGGGCCATGGTGGCAGGTAAGGATTAATTAACCAGCAAATCACAATCAATTACCAATTCACCATCGATGATTTTTGGGGCACGATGCCTCTACTGATCCAGGCCGACCTGCTCTTTTCATGAAAGTGTCGACTGCGAATCTGCAGCCTGGACACGAACCACCAGTTCACCATTAACCACCAGTGAACCCATCAGAAACCACCAGTGAACCACTATTGACCACTCATAATCCTGCGATCACTTCGGGTGGACCATGGTGGACCCATGTGCGCCACCGTGCCGCACCGTGTGGTGTCCACCAGGCTGGAGATCTTCAGCGCGAAGGCATTGCAACCGGTCGCCGAGGCGCGGACCTGGGGTCGATTTTCAGAGCAGCACCTTTTGTCATCTGGAGATATCTCAGTGACTTGGTGCTTGTGGTGGGGTGGTTGTAAGTGGGAATTTGAGTGACTTGTCAGTGACTTGTATTGATGATTATTGATGCTTGTGAGTAACTTGTATAGTGGTGGGAATTTAAGAGTGACTTGTAGAGTGGTCACTGATGTTTGTGATGTTGAGGGTCTATATACTTTTTGCTGCATGGCTGTTGAGGAAATACGCACCAACAAGTCTCCATTACAAAGTAATGGTTCATGTTCATGAATTAAATAAGGGTCAAAGAGTGGTCAAAAGTTATTGATGATATGATTCATATGATATGTACAGAAATATTTTCATGATTTCCTCCTTACGAAATCCAGACATTTCAAGGGGCCAGGGCAGAGGTTTTAATGGTCCTAGATGGGAAGTGGGGATCTACCTGCACTTCGGTCAATCAAGGACCCGGGCAGCGCATTCTGGCGGACATCCGAAGGATTGCAAGGCTTCCTGACGGCTGCGGGGTGCCACATCTACAGGGTGAACCGCCAGGTGAAACCTGTGGGAAGTTCACCACTAGGACAGCACTACAAAAGAACAGCTGTCCAACCACCCAGGCAAAAAGTGAACAGTGAACGCAATGTTTAGACCTTTGTAGAATGAAAACATAAAAGCCAGGTCATGCGGAAAATTGAATGCCTGAAGGATGGGCTGCTTTGTTTGATCTGTCTCTTCCTTGAGACGTGCCTGAAACTTGGTGTCCAACACCATGCTGGAGAACGGAAAACGCATAAAACCAACATATTTGTTTCGCAAATGCGCTCAATCATCCCACTTTGAAGGTTTTGAGTCAGGTCAAAGCGGGAAAGATTGCTTGGTCTATCTTGGTCTAAAGATGCTCGTGGGCGTTCTCCATCCTGCTGACGTCGTTGCATGGCAGTCACGAACAGAATCCCAGCTCCACTTCTTCTCAACTACTGCACTTTGCTGCTGCTATCAGGGGATAGTATCAGAAATATCAGCTAGCTGCTTTCTCAACTCAAATCTGCTTTCTCAACTCAAATCACTTGAAATCATTGACCAATGCCAGCACTCAGCGTCCCTTCTGCTTCACCTGGTGACCTTCAGTGTCCCACCAGGTCCCACCGGAGCTCCTCCCCAAGCAACTGCTCGAAGCCCAACATCGTTCCAGGCTCATAGGTCTCGCAGGGAAGCGACATGACTGGCCAATAGCCCTTGAAAAAATCCACCAACTGGTAAAGTCTGGGATAGCTTTCAATGAAGAAAGCAAGGAATTTGAAAATTGTGAGGTGTCCGACAGTACTTTGGTTCATTTTGGGCTCATTTCTTGGAAACCACATCACTAGTACAATTTTTTGCTGCCCAACTCCTGGGGAGTTTGTCAACGAGGGAGCCCAGCTACCCATGAGATGTTACATGTCTGGCTACCCATGAGCTACGCATGGTCTCCAAACCTGCAGCCGCGGTGTTTCCTATTAAAGATTTGGCCACGGTTGACCCGTGCGGCAGCAAGTACCCCCAACGTCGGTGCCATTTGTCCATAGCGATTCGTAGAGTGGGTCGAAATAGTGAAAAATTCTGCCAAGGCAGAACTGCTGCAGTTGTAGGATTGTCCCTATGTCGTTGTTCATGCGCGGAGTTTCAATCAGCCATGCTTTCTCTGGTCTTGGCGAACATCTGCAGCGAAACCTGCAGAGCCCCATGTTGAAATGCCCTCGAGCTCTGTGGCGAAATCCTGTCTTTCAAATCACGAAGGATGTGGTTGAACAAAACATCGCCTTGTCAACCTTTATCAACTATTCTACTTGTAAACACTAGCCCAAAGATGTATTGTTACAGTAGAATCACCGGTGTGGTTGAACACAACATCAACCATTGTAACTACTATAAAGATTATAAAGCGTAACCACTGGTTCACCATCGTCCAAAGAATGGTTCTTGTGCACATCGAAGAACTAGTTCGTTCACCTTTCGGATCTTCAGGACTCTTGACTCAGCAAGGGGCTGGAAACTTCCATCTGCCCGCCAGCATCATTGAACTCGTGCTCCGGTGGGTGGATTCATAGGCTTTCTCATGAATCCCAAACCATCAATCACCATGAATCACCATCAATCACCATCGATCACTATCAATCACCATCGATCACTATCAATCACTTCTGAATCACTTCTATGAATCACTCATGATTATCATGACATATCATGACTATCCTAAGAGACAATCACCATCTGATCCCATGTCCACTCGCTGCAACAGGTCGTGCCTCTATGACCACATAGCTGGACTCGTCCACGTACGGAACTCGAACCTCTCGCGTGAAGCGCTGTGAAACGAAGCTCTAACCAGGGACTGGATTGATTGGAAACCAACCATGGATCACAACATATCACAACCTTTAATGATTCAAAGTTGACTGAAACCTTGAAGCAACCTTCCCAGTTGTGATTCAAAGATGCTTCAAGGTTGAAAGGATTGACGGATCCAACCATTGATCCACCCTTCCAACCATTCGATGTTGAGGAAGGGTCCAACTCAGCTCACACATTGAGCTTTCCAATTGCATGGGCCCACATTTTGCGGGACGTGAGCAGATTTCCAACCTCCTTCTTCTTTCTCCGGCGACGCGGCATCTGGTGTGACCTGGGACCAGCGCCCCATCGGTGTTCTGCCATTCAAATTGAACCGTTAGATACCCAGATTTGTTTGGTGCTTGTGATCTTCCTTGGATTCCTTGAGTTTTTCAAGATCAGAAGACCTTTGAAAGGTACGGATACTGACAAAAGAGTATGTATTGGGGACAAGAGCTTCTACGAGAAGAAATGGGTAGTAGATACTTGGCTTCAAGATGGGATTGGACCCCACGAAGCAAAGAGGCACTGGATATCTATAGACTTGGTCACGACGTCATAATTCGTGCCATCATCATGTTGCCGATCCTGTTTCGCTGATACAAGTGGAATTGTCTTGAAGCTGGGCACCTTCCGAAATTGTGGTTCAGGGCACTGGAAAACAACTGCCAATGTTGGGACGCCGTCAGAACGCTGCACCGTTGCTCGGATGTTCACATCTTCCAATGTTGGCAGTATTTTCTATCGATGCCCGTGCGGTTGTAAGCATCCGAGTCTTTGAGAAATGTCAATGTGCAATCAGAGTCTTTGAGAAATGTCACCGTGCAATGATCTGCGATCATCTGCGTATCAAAGATTGTCAAAGATTATCATCCCCTTGTTAACAACCAAAAATTTTTGGGGATGATAAAACATTTTAATCCCATTGTATTAACCCCATTGTTAACCATCATAAACCAACCATTTCTGGAGGCTTCCCTAGGGCTGGAGCAAGCACCGTGAGTCCCCGGTGCTCCCCATCCAGGATCGACCCAAAGCTCGCTCGCTCGCGTCCCGGTGCCCGGACAAGGATCGACCACTGGAATCCACGAAGGCCTGGCGGCGTTTCGAAGGGTGCGCCTGGTTGGGTCCCGTTGCGCCAGATCTTTGGTAGGTCAGGGATGGTCAAGGCCACCTGGTGAACCCATGATCTTCGTCTTTGATATAGGCAATTTGCTCTGAAAAAAGTGTTTTCTTTTAAAGTAGTTTCCTTTGATATAGGTAATTTTCTTTGATATAGGTAATTTGCTTTAAAAAATTGCTCCTGTGTGGTCAGAGTAGTTTCTCTGGCTTTCGGAGACCTCAAGCTTGACCAGCTGGTGGAGCCTGGCCTCCATGCCATGCCCCAAGCAAATGAACCGACCATACTTGGAAGGAATACACCAGGCTATGATTCAATGACGAGAATTCGTGACAGTTTGCATTTGGTGGTTTCTCAAAATAGGGGTACCCTAAATCATCCAATATCAACCACTAAAGGATAAACCATCCATTTGGGGGGACCCCTACCTAAGCAACCACCGGCTGTAGCCTCTTCATATGAACCTCCCATGTCACTATCAGGTCCCACCATGCTCGGAAGATTCTAGGAGCAGCTGGGTTGAGGTAGCCACTGGTGAGCCTACCCACATCCCGTTCGCCAACTTCACCCGTGTAACAGGTGAAGCTTTCCTGGCAGTTGTCAACAAAATTGTAAAGACGAACATAATTGTTCGGAAACACTTGAGAAGCTATAAATCTCTGGTGTTCAACGCTAACCAATAGTTTTGCCAAAGGTGTTGACCTGTAAACCATCCATAAACCATAGGTGTTCACCCAGAAACCATCCATAAACCATCCAGAAACCATAGGGGGTTGCCTAAGGTGCTAACCCAAAACCTGGTTCCTTGGGTGACCACCTCCTTCCTACCACCTGACCCCCACCTTCCCAAGGCATCACTGGCAGGTCCGCCTCGCAGGAATGGTCGTAGACGAAGATCAGGTCCCAGGCTTTCGTGGCCTGACGAGCGGCGAGCATAGCTGCGACTGGCTGTGGATCTGATCCGAAAAGTGGATGGAGGATGAACATGGCTATGGGTCAATATTAACCAACAATAATGGTGGATGATAACCAACAAAACTATAGGTAAAACAAAAAAAATCCCAATAGTTAGACTACATTTGGGGGTGGAGTCACATGGCTGTGGAGATTATCCCAAAAATGGATTAATTACATAAAAATAACCCAATAGTTAGACTACATTTGAGGGATGTGAACAACCAGGGGTACAGGGTTTCATAATGGATGATGATGAACTTTGTTGAATGGATGTGGGATGGTACCAAGATGTACCAAGAATCCATGGATGAACATCCCAACAGGTGGACTGGTCATTGGAGGGATTCTTTTTCACCACTAATGGTGGAGCCACTTCTGGCAAGTTTTGACGATTGCTGGAGAATGGAATCAACCAACAATGCGCTGCTCATTGTGTATACACTGTGCTTTCTGATATTTCCGTGCATCTGTTTAAAATGTCGACTGTATTTGCTCGAAATGAACGGGTTCAGAGCTCAGATATGATAGTCCTCAAAGCGGCCGTACTGGTATCAGTGAGGTCTCTTCTTCAAGTCTCATTTATCTCCGCAAGCGCTGAATCAGATCTAAGTATTTCTACGAATCGCATGGAACAAACAGCATGACCAGATTTGGAGCCGAAAATCGCATGGCTTGAGTCTCTCTACCCAACTTCAAGATCCAATATGGGTCCAACCTTGAGTCACTCTACCCAACTTCAAGTCATCTTTACCCAACAGAACTTCAAGATCTTGAAGTTGGGTCCAAGTTGCGACTTGGTGACCCAAAAAATCCCAGGTTGGGTCCAAGTTTACTCTTGGTCAAGCTTCAAGATCAGGTTGACCATCCAACATGACCATCCCACAACTTCAAGATCCCAACGAAATCCCAAGTTGGGTCCAAGTTTACCCTTGGTCAAGATCCAACTTGGGACCTAACAAGGTCGCCTTGGTCCAAGTTTACCCTTGGTCAAGATGGGATGGTCCTCACATCCAACAGTTGATGATCTGGTCATGATTAATTGGTTCAAGTTTACCCTTGGTCCCTTGGTCAAGATCCCAAGGTGACCTCCCAAGGTGACCAGGTCGTTGGGTCCTCACATCGTTGCCCGCTGCCCATCGCCTCTTGGGGCTGCAACACCAACTCACCAGCTGTGAAGGCCTCCACCGCCGCGGGGAATCCCCAGGGCCGGACGTGCGCATCCATCGATGCTAGCTATGGAGTTCATCATGGCTAGCAATGGCTAGTAATGGCTGGTTAGTAGTGGCTAATAGGGCTCATAAAGTTAAAACTGGTTGAAAAATAGTTGATAAGGGTCTAATAATGGTTGACAATAGGGGTTTATCACCAACAATAATGGTTCAACAACTATTTGGTGGTTTCTGAAGCCACTGACTGGGGAACCCCCAAGTTGTGGATGGTTAATTACTATGAATGGGTTACGGTAATATTGGATGAGTTGGAGGGTCCCCGTACTTTGAGCAACATCCATGTCTTTCTATGAATGTATCGTTTCTGCTCATGTACTCTTTTCTAAACCAACAAAGGATTGAAGAGATCGCTGACTGTGGGGCGGATATGCTTTGTGGGAGGTGTTCCTTCATCTGGAAAAAAAACCTAGTGCATGCAGGCAGCAGCTCGGCCATATGAAGGGTTCCATAAGTAGTGGTACTCTCCAGACCTACCAACCATCCGAGTTCATAACCATCATTCATAGGGAAACCGCCAGAAACTTGGAAGTACACCTTTTTTTCTTGGATCGACTCATGTTGAGGAATTGGGAAACAACGAATCATTTGAATTCATTTGAGGGAAAGACTTAGGGTTAGGGTCAACCCCTCTCTCCAATCTCGCCAATCCCCGGAGCGTCTTTGAGATGGAACCTGCTTTTTCAGGTGTGTTGGGTGCTTTACGCGTCTTTGACCACCAAGAAACCCGAAGCAAAATCAGTGGCTCTTCAAAATGAATGGTCGGTGATCATCCTGCAGCAAGCCTTACAGCCAAAATCAACCACACTGAGCCACACGCAATCATTTCCAACCAGAGTCAACCACCATCAACCATTAAAATATATTGAAATCACTGGATCCGGATTTCCAGGGACAATGGTTGATGATCATCAAACACTAAAATCATTTGCTTCCTCCAGGCACCCAGCCGCCTGAGGTTCCAAGAGACGCAGAAGTACCGCCTGAAGCCTGGAAGTGCGCTGCGCGCACTGCTTCCAGGAGTCTGCTTGCGGGGGGCTTGCTTCATTGGTTGACTGAACTCGCCGCTTGGGATGTTGGGAATGAATTCTGGGGCTGCTCTTCAATGGTTGGGTAAGCGGTAAGAAATTGTGCGAATTCCATGGTGTTGGCATGTTGGATAACGAGCTAGAACTAGAAAAAAAACAAGATTTTGTGTCGAACAAAGTCACCAATCCCACTGTGATAGTCTAGTGCCATAGCCCAACAAGATTCTTGTGGTGCTTACCAGGTCAACCAAGGATCTCTCCTGTAACCGCAAACACCACCACGTTTTCACGCAACCGCATGGGAGATCCCTACGAGGTCCCCTTCCTGGTCGCTGGGCATGGAGTTGCTCTATGTGACTGTGCAACGGACAACGGAGACTCTCATAGGATCCTCAGCATCCGTAAGCAAGGATGATGAAGCAGATGATCAGGTTATCCATCTTACGCCATCATGCTGTCCATCCTCATAGGATCATAAGCAGATGAAGAAGCAAGGCATTGTCCATCTATGTCCATCGGCTTGATCCTGAGCTTAGGTTCTCTGTGGTCGCGTCATCTGTTGGTTGCATCTCACTTCAGTCGCTTACATGCCCAACAATGATAAGTAGATACGTAATTGTTATACATTAACATCAGATGGCCACTCGACGTCATTGAAACCCTGCGGTAACATGGACTGACAACATTTGCAATCAACCAACACCTTCCAGCGCAGCCCTGCTGTGCTGCAATGCACACAGATTTGAAGCTGCCCAACCTTCCAATTCTAATTTCAAATCAACACAACCATCACAATCATTAAGTCCGATGACTAGGTCCAGGTAGGAAGCCGATTAACACAAGCATTCCAGACATCCCATGCCTAGGTGACTTGGATGGACCCATCCTCTGACCCTCCCCCATCAAACCAAGGAACCAGGAAGGCGCTCCCGGATCCTTGAAGAGCAACACCTTGCTGTTCAGAAGATGCCTCGCCGGGTTTTGAGGTGCGCCAGCATGACTGGTGGGCCTGGTTGGTGGTTCGAAGCCATACCAAAAATAGTGGCGAATCAAACAACCAATCTAATGATAGTTTCAATCATGGCTGGTCAGCTGGTGGATGGCTCAATGGATGGTTTGTCAACCTGTTAATGGATGGTTCATCTTGATGGATGGGCTTGATGGATCCTTGATGTATTCCAACTCGCAGGCCAAACGGTGCACATCTCCTCGTCATTCAGGTTCAAGTGGAATTTGGAGCACCCAAACACTCATCCGGCCTCTCAACCCAGCTCCTACCAATCAGGCTGCTTTTGGGGTGGCAATCCTGAAGTTATTTTCACCCAAAAAAGATCAAGTTCCAAGCTTGTCTGATACCCATCTTCCTGCCATTTACCCTTCTTGGACCCGTGCGAACCATGGAAATAAAACACAGCCAAGTGATCAGAACTCTTCCTGACCCGTTGCATTTGGGCATATCCTAACCCGGCGCCGGGTCTTCCTCTGGTGTCGCACCTGTGGATGTAAAGCACCACTTCCTTCCTCAGAGGCACCGGTAAACGCTGAAGGATCTCCGCTTCGTATTCAAAGTGCGACATCTCCTGAGCTGCCGATTCGGCTGCCGAAGGCGCTGTGGGTCAATATTTTGCAACCAGGAATGGGGAATAAGAACCAATTGATGATAAGTGATAAGTGATAAGCATAATGTGACCAATATAAGTGATAAGCATATAAGTGATTTGATCAATAAGAACCAATAAACATAATGATAAGTGATAAGCAAAACACTTGATGATGACATGGGAACCAGGGGTACACGGTTTTGACCCACTGCCACACGGGGTGTATCATGACCTCCTCGCGAACGATGCCGAAGCAACTGCTGGCAAAGATCCGACTGGACCAAACCAATGCGTCCATGCAACTTTACGGAAGGGGTGTCACGAGGATACGGGATGCGACCAGGATTTGTGTGCATTTAAGAGTTGTATGAATCGCCGCTGGGTGAGTTGTACATTTTGAGCATGAACGTAAACTTGACGCTGTCCCAAAACGTTCAATGCTCTACTGATTTCTTCAGAATGATGCCACATCGCAATGACATGAACAACATAGAGGCTTCTCAAGTTGCATCACCCCAGGAGGACGAGGAGATAGTGATTTCTAGCAGCCCATGGTGGCTCATAGTGGTTGACAATGGTTCTCAATGGCACGGGGATAGCATCCACGGTTATCATGCTTGTCTGGGAAACACCATACTTGATGTCACAGCCAGTTGCTGTGGTGGCAACCCATGAGACTTGGGGACGAATCAAATTCCCAGGTCTCCCAAGAACTTATGCACCTGGGCGTCCTCCCATCATGCTGCTTGGCGAATGGATATCTCTGCGTGGCTCATGATACAGTATCAAACCATACCAACCAGTCTTTTTCTATCTAAACACCAGCAAATCCAGCTTTCCCAAAAATTACATATTTGGTGGTTTCTCAAAATTGAGGTACCCCAGATATCATCCTTTACAGTAGTCGTTTAAGTAATAAACCAACCATAGCTTTCGGGGTCCCCAATGGCTTGAGAACCCCGTAAATAGTTCTTTACCCATCATTGTTGATGATTCTCCCCCTATTGTTCACCATTCTGAACCACTTTGAACCACTATCATCTCACCCTTATACTCCCCTGGTTATCCCCTGGTTGTCCCCTATAAAAGCCCGCCTTTGGTCTCTGCATTCTTGGGATCGCCGCTGGCGCGATGGTCTGCGCACCTGGTACCAGAAATCGTAGTGTCGCCGCAAAGAGTTGATTACCTTCAGATGGAAACCGTGCTCCTGCCACAACGTGGAGAAGGTGCAGGCGCCACCGGTGGATTTGTGGGGCTAAAGAACTGCTTAGATCCGTTTAGATCTGCTTAGATCTGCTTAGCTTAATAGACGAGCTTATTGAACCCTTTAAATCAGCTTACGGTTTCATAGACCGAAAACTGGTTGGTGGCAATCTTCTGGCAGCCGATTCATGTGTACTTGCAGCAGCGACAATAGCGGAGAAGAATCAACGAGTGTATTTAGAAGGAAGCAGGTGGCTCCCTTATAGCTCCCATATAACTACCATAAGCAAAGGGATTACCAAAAAACCAAATGGCTTTGGATCAAGCAGTTAACCAACCAACTAATGGGGTATGATCACCAACAATTTCAAAGGGAAACTAAGCTTCATGATGGGGAATCAGGGGTACAGGAATGAACCTGCCTCTTGATCACCAACTTTGACCATGTGGATACATGGTACATCAACCGCCGGTGAGCGTGGGCCACTACTTGTCCATGGTACTCCAAATGATCCAGGAATCAACGAACGCTCGTCCCTGGCTGGGCAAAGTACCAGTTTTGATGTCGTTTTGTGCGATCCTTCAGTTGCGCCTATCCCATGAGCAAATCCACAAGAATGATCACTTTGTACAAGAGGGCCTTCCTTTCACTCGCTGCGAACTTTGCAGGTTTCCCCCAACTGCAAAGAATTTGATCGTTGAACCTACCCCTCTAGTTACCCCAAACAATCCCCTACTAATTTTCTCCCTAGCCTCATGTTCACAAGCATTCTTTGGGGAAGGCTGTGTTTTCGTTCAATCCGCACAGATCGGTGCGTCACCCAAACATCACCGCAGCAATTCGCCTCGCAGTACTGACGCATCGTGAAGATGTGCCTGAGCCAGTGATAAAAAGGCGGCTTGCTGCTACCATATCCTGCTTACTCGTAGATATCAAACGGTTGGTTCTTCATGGTTGGTTGATGGTTGTATGGCGATTGGTTCTTGATCATTGTGAATTATAACTTCTCGATGGTAATCGGCTGTAAGAACAATAGAGAGGGACTGCACCTTTTCCAAGTATAGGAAGGCGTAAATCACTTCGAACCTGAGAAGTGCTCCTGCACAAAAAGACATGGAGACAAAGGTAACATGGTTGGTGCAAATCAAGCCCGGGCGCGGACCCGAAACGGATCATGTTTGCACGGAAACAGCTGATTAGTTCCACATCGGCAATCTGCCAGTAGGTGCAGCTCAATGATGGCTCAGGGGTTCGATGATTTCTGTGGGTCAACCTCTATCATATTGTTGACTACTACCGCTTCAATAGCAACATATGCGTTTAGGTTGAACATAATGATCACCCATTGCACTGTTGACCAATAAACTTAATGTATCGCTTACAAGGGCTACAGTTGACCAAGTGACACCGTCTTACATCAACTACAGTTTTGACTATCAGTTGTGATACCGCTTCTCCTTACTAATCGTGATAGCATGTTGTAGCTTATCGATTTCGCTAAAGAAATCTTGAGGTTATCGCTTCTTCTTGCCAAGACTTATAGCTTATGATTGCTGATATATTCCGTCAACTATAGCTCGATATAGCTTGGTCATTACTGAGTCATTTCTGACCACTTACAGCTCATGATTGCTTACTGCGGCTTCCTACTGCGACCCCTCATAGCTTCTTATTACAAGCGCATTGTTGAGGTAGTACACCTTCTACAGCTTATTAGAAACATATGGCTGTGCGTCAGTATACCCTGTACCCCTGGTTCCCCTATCATTAACCATCGTTTTCCCTATAGTTTTGTTGGTGATTAACCCCCATTAATTGGTTGGTTAACTGCTTGACCCATAGCCATATAGCCCAATAACCACCAGGTGCTTCCACAACTCACAGCACCCTTGCCGCACCGCTGCGAAGCCATGGCTGCGCTTATGACCGAGATGCTGTGCCGAGGGCTTGTGCCGCGTGTGGGTGGCCATCTCAGCCACCGAGCCCACGATATAACCTGGGCTGCCGGTGGTTTCTAAAGTCATTCGCGGACCCCCCAATCATCATCCAGTATTGATATTAATAAACTAAGAGAACTAAGAGAACCACTTTGGGGATCCCCGATTTTGAGAAGCACCCGGATGGGTTCGTGATGGTGATTCATCAATCATGCTGGAAAAATGATTGAAGAATGCTTGATGATGGTTGGATGATGGCCTAATCATGGTGAACCATGGTTGATAATGGTCGACAAAATGGTGGACTCTAGTTCAAATCTCGAAGCCAAGAAACTATGGTTGAAATAAGTCGAATGATGGTTGGCGATGGTTAGATATTGCCAATTATCATCTAATATCAGATCGAGAATGGTCTCATCTATACAAGTTCTGTATATATATATATATACTTCCATCTACTTCCTGTTATGATACACCATTCACTGGCGATCATCTTTAATCGGGTCAGGGTTGGGTCGTAACATGTTGTCCACAAGCCAAACATTCGACCACCCCCAACAAGAGAGGGCATCAAATGTCCCACCCCCGCAAAAAATATGTGTTTCATAGGCCCTTCATTAGGGGGGAATGCTTGAGGATAAGGGTCAATAAACGTCCCAGCCCCAGAAAAGTATATGTTTCATAGATACATCCATCTGGAAACTACTTGGACAAAAGCTACTTCTTGAGGATATGCGTCATCACATGCCTTGCTCCCGCAAAACTATATGCTGTATGTTGGATCTGCAGTTGGGGGTGGTCAAACGTCAGGGTTACTGCAAACATGTTCCCTCCAACCTTAACCTTCGCCCATGACCACATGGGAGGGGTGACGGTTTCGAATCTCGAAAAAGTGATTTTGCTACGACCAGCCATCATGGCTTAAAGCAAGGGCGTACCATATGCGGTCTGATGGTGTAGGCTGTAGGGTTTTTGGGCTCTCGGGGTCAAGGTCAAAGGTAAAGTGACCAAATAAACAAAAAACAAAAATGTAAATAGATTACCCACCCCCGAAAAACGACCTGGTCAATCTCTATCGGAAACTTGTGAATGCATGTTGTAGGCTATAGGGTTTCAGGCTGTAGTGTTGAGTGATCGATCACCGGGACGGGAATGCACCACGGACACGTTCAGGTAGCAGCGAACATTTTGAAAGCCTGGTTTGGATAGCTCTTTTACCACATAAACCAGGAATCTTTTCAGCATCGCTCTGAGTCATAAACCATTTTTTAGGGTTTTACCATTTACCATATGGTGTACATTACTCTTTTGTGTTATCTTTCACCATAAAAACCACTGGTTTTTACCATATAAACCAGTTGTTTTCCCATCTAAACCAGTTGTTATACCATCTAAAACTGTGTTCTCACTAGTTATGTACCATTTTGCGAGTTGCCACACTGAGGCTCTGGCCGAAAACTGTGGCTCCGATGATCATTACCACCACCTGTCCAAGAGCATCGGGACGGAATGAGACAGGCAGCAAGTATTCGGCATGGCTAGTGATGGTTAATGCTTAAAATGGTGCTTACTGTTGGTATAGTGATGGCTAGTAGTGGTAAATTCGTAACGATGATGCTTACAAAACATGTATGCTTGTGGATGCTTCACGAGTGAAGCAATATACTGCGGCAAACTGATGTTTGTTGGTAGTTGCTTATCAACAAATATTGGGGATCTGACTACGTCATTGAGGCTAGGCTAGCTGATGAAGCGGATGGATGGATGGATGGATGGATGGATGGATGGATGGATGGATGGATGGATGGATAGATAGATAGATAGATAGATAGATAGATAGATAGATAGATAGATAGATAGATAGGATGTAGATAGGATGTAGATAGGATTTGGTGCTTGTAGGTAGAGTTCAATACAGAAAGATATCGGCAGAGATTCTTTTGGGCATTGCCATGCTGGCACCTTCAGAAGCACTGGCCCAAAGCTTTCCAGTGCTGGCACTGAGAATCTCCACCAGTGACGCCAAGTACGGATAGTCGATGAATTTTCCAAGCACTATCCGTGAATGGACTTTCCAAACACCTACGATGTCAAGTACAATCCTCTGCAACACCAAACCGTTGGCGGCCCCACTCCGGAACCGGCCTTGGAAACTCATCGGTAATCCAGCCCCCAAACACTATGATTACTGGGGCGTTTGGCAAAGTTTGGCGAAATCTCGGTTGGGGTGAAGCCCTTTCCTCTCTGGTGTCCAAGGCACTGCAAAGGCCCGCTCCCAATTGTTCATTGGAAAGAAGTCACCTGAGCTGCAGCCGTTTGCTGGTTTCCAGTGCGTTCAAAAGTGGATACAGGTGACCAAGTATATCATTCAAGTAGCTTGAGGAAATTCCACTTCACTGGGGATCATCCACGTCAATCAGTCGAACCCTCATTTGCGATGCTCCGCCAGAGGTTTTGTTGATCGCTTATTCAAGTTCCTCCTCAGACGCAGTTCTGCGGGGTTCTGGGAGCAGGTATTGCTCAGGCGGTCCTAGCGCCGCAACCTCCTAATGGGTGATGGATAGTCCGTGAAGCGACCAAATGAAAATATCACCCACGGCCGAAGATTGGAATAAGGGGACAGCCAGCCATATTTGTAGAGACAATATTGTCTACGTATAGAAACATTTGAGATGGTCTATTGTTACACGTCCTTCCTGGGGTTCGTCAGATCGCTTCTCCTACCCCCATCAGCTCTTGTTTGGAGGCGCCACAGGGAAGAACTCGGATTCGTGGATGTAGCGCTGGCTCCAAGGCAGGAACCGCTAAAGAGAAAAGGGACACCAAGGGAACCCGGCGAAGAACCCTTTTCTTCCCATCTTTGGAACAGCTGGGGATAACCCCCACTTACAGACATACTCATTGATGCATTGGAAACTGGCTCGGTCTATCAATAGAGATACGAATAGACAGCTAGCCAGCTGGTATTGTCGGGAGTGATCGAACCCCCAAAAATGTATCTGCTGGAAACAGCTGGGTTGAGATCTTGGAGTCAAGCCCAAGTTGAAACATCAAGGAGCATCTACTTAGTGCGCATTTTTTCACCTGTCACCAATGGCTACAATCACTAGCTATACAGTGGTTCTGGTGACCAATAGCCATAACTCCACTGGCTACAACCACAAGCTACAACCCAATAGTTGCACCACTGGAAACCAACCAGCAGCTACAACCCAGTGGTCACGCCTGGCTAAAAACCGTTGCGGTTGGTGCTGCATGTTGCGGTTGGTGTTGAACTGCCGGTGCGAAAGCCTTTCTGAGCTTCCAGCCATATCCCACCGTGGTCATCGTCGTAAAGACCTTGGGGAGCACCCGGCACTTCGGGGATTTGCGTTAGTCAAGTCAGATAGGGTGGGAAGGTAATTGGATAACGTAGATTTGAAAGATATATAAGGGAGATCAGGTAGATAAGGTAGGTAGGTAGATTGATATACCCACATATACAATCACGTACTTATGTGTCTCTGCTGTTCACCCATGAAAAAAGCCGTTTGAAGCTCATGCATGTCCGGATGGTGCATGACATTCAAAGGGTACGATGACTTTTCAAATATCCACAATTCATGATGGGAATATGTCAGGCACTATATGGTGGCTTCTCAAAATACGGAAACCCCCAAATCATCTAATAGAAACCAGCTGGAGTAATAAACCAACCAAATTGGGGGGTCCCTATTGTCAGAAACCACCATATGTGTATACGTCAAGGAAAAAATGAAAATTGTCGCAGCTACATGGAGCTCTAGATCGGTGCCTGTCAGCAGCGTTGCTAGGCCATGCACCCAGTAGATTGCTGCCACGTACTTTTTGAAGTCTTCACCAACGTCATAGCTTCCCCTGCACATCGAAACGGTGGGCCGGCAATCCAGGCATCTTCAAGAAAAGACATGCATCATGATCCAGTGCCCCTGCTGAACATTCTGCAGCATTGCTGGGAGTGAGAGTCGGGACATTGATTTACCCATCGTTGGTCATATCTGACACACAATCTGGATTGCAAATCTGTTATTCAGCACATCCACCACAGGTAGCCACAGTCGCAAGATCCAGGGGTAGGTCTCCAGGTAGGTCTCTAGAGCGACGAGGCGTCATGAAACCCTCCCACAGAAAAACGAAGAAATCCAATGCCTAGGACCCCAGCAGCTCCAACCTGTTCCAAAGACACCACTCTTCTGCTTCACTTTTTACTTTGCGGGTCCCACTCCAGAGCTTGAAGGCATGTGCTATCCCACCTCTTTACGTGGGGATATGCCTCATGAACTCTCATGATCATTCATAATACTTTCTCACTATTATGTTTCTTGATGTTTCTTGCCTATCATTCTGGTACCACTCGCAACTATAAATTAGTATCAACATGTGGTAACTATCATAGCTGTAACACCCGGTCCCCCAGGTGTAGTTTATTGCCAATGCAAATCAGCAAATTGTGGACAAACTTCCAACCAAAACCACGGGCTATCTCAGATATCTCTACTCTTTGCAGAATTTTGCAGGTGCCACCCAAAGCAGGTATATCCATAACATCGGACGCTGCAAAAGATAGCCTATGGTTGGCTCTGATAATGGTTGGTTACATCTGTTTCCTCGTTGGCCATATATACATGTACATAGTTCATGATTCACCACCAATGACCATCATCAACTAATTATCATTTACGCATTGATATGCCACCTTTCGTCAGTAGAACAGTAGAAGAAAGATCAGCAGCGCTGTGCGCTATGCAACGACTCACCCTGATAAAGCACCAGCCTGTCAACAAGCGTAGACATTGATTATGGATTATCCACCGATGTTGAAGAGTATTAGCTGTTATAAGCGATCATTAACTAGTATCAACAAGTATCAGCTGTTCAAAAACATTGCCCACATGCTTACCCCCCATCTTAAATACCAATCAACCTTATAATAACCATTCTAGGAGCTACTGCTGTATCACCACGAATGTTAATCCCTGCGATTTGTACAATTACTTGGATCTGTAGTTGCTTCTCCATGATCAATTGGTTATTCACCATCATTGATGAAGCAGTATCAAACATCATTAACCCACCGTTGATCTTGACCATCAATGAAGCATCAACTACCCATCAATCGACCATCAATCCACCACTACCGATCATCCGCGACTCACCACCAGGACCCAGCATCATCAACCACGAACTAACCATTGGTGACCATTGTAAACCAACTTCTTCACCAGCTCATCGGCCATCATCAACCTGCTGATTCATCATTAACCATCATGACCAAATTATATAAATTATGAACCAGCTAACCAACCACCACTAACCTGCTCATTCACCATCCTCAACCAATGTGAAGCACCATTCACCTGCTCATCTATCATCCTCAACCAATATGAAGCACTATCCCAAGCAGGGTTATCCATAACATCGGACTCTGCGAAAGATAGTCTGCGGTTGGCTCTGATCATAGTTGGTTACATCAATTTCCTCGTTACATCTCTTCGCTGATCATTAACCATTGTTTTCCCTAGTATTGTTGCTTCTTATTCCCTATTAACCATTGTTTATTAACCACAGTTGCTTCTTATTCCTACTATTGTTGCTTCTCTTCACTGATCATTAACCATCGTTTGTTAACCATAGTTGGTTCATCTTGACCCAGCTCGCCACTTGATCCTTCCAACTTCCGTCGTGCCGTGCGCACCCTGGTGCAGAGAGCCAGGTCAGTGAGCCGTCGGCGCCCCAACATCCAAGCAGACCCGACGCGCAGGCCTGAAACCGCACCAAGGCGTCACACGGATGTGCGCAGGTCATGGATGTTTCATGTGCTTAACAATGGTTAATTATGGTTAAAATAGTTGTTAATAATGGAATGGTTAATGGTGGTCATGGTTTGTAATGGTTAACAATGGTTAAAATAATGGCTAATAGTTTTGGAAGGAATTCTAATGGTTAATAGTGGGTAATAGTGGTTAATGGTGGTTAATGATGGCTAATAATGGATGACAGTGGTTAATAATGGTTGATGGTGGTTAATAGTGGGTAAGGTTAACAATGGTTCATATTGGGTAATAGTGGTTAACAATGGAGGTCAATCACCAACAGTACTTGATAAACAAATGTTTGGTGGTTTCTCAAGCCATTGGGGAATGATTTGGGGGTACCTGCATTTTGAAAAAACACCATGTTTGTGTGTACATCAAAGCATCTGTACTTTTCAACTTGTGTATGTGCATACACATCTACACATTCTCTTGCATGAGGATTGCTATTGATATGTCCGTGTATACTGTATGTAGTGCAATGTCTGTGATTTGAAATACGAGATCTGTAATGTGATTAAAGATCAGACTGTATTGGCCGAGAAGCTACGGCATGATTTGGTGTTATCTATCGGATTTGTGCATGGAATGAGAGAGATGTATACAGATGTGGATGCGTGTACATGTGTACAGTAGAAAAGATGTGCACAGGCTCACCAGGCACTATAAGAAGTTCATGCAAATAAAGTTTGACATGCTTCGGGCGTGGCTTCCAGACTTTCTAATTTGTGGGGTCGCACAAATGCAATCGACATATGCATATTAGGGTATCGGCACATATCAAAATGGGAGTTGCCTGGCCCTAGCATCTCTCGTGTCAGCCTAGGGTCAGCCTGACTATAAGCCCCCAACTTTGATAGGTACCCATCTGGCCAAACAGGAACGACATTCATGCTAAAAATGCCAAAGCGAACAAGTGGGTTCATCTGAGAAACAGGAAACGTTGCAGCGACCAAAGGTACAACTAATATCGATTGACATGTATGAAATGCTGATGAGACCCTGAACATGGATGTTAACTTAGCTGATAGCTGCCGTACAATGGTAGGGATTGGGTACATTTCAAAACAATTCAAGTGGATGTTCTACCAGTGCAAGTTCAGATACGTACTCACCTGCAAGTGGCAAAAACAATGACACCAAAGAGTGATAGGAACAGCAAAGACCAGCAATAAACGTGCTGGTTCAGCCAAAGCAGAAAGCCTGGAATTGCGAGGGTTCCGTGGACTCCGTAGAGCCGTAGCGACTAAATGATATGAGTGTTTCTCAAGACTAGGGGACCCCCCAATTCATCCAATATTAACTAGTCATTTATAGCAATTGAACCCACCATTTTTGAGGGTTCCCTATGGCTTAAGAAACCCAGATAATATCATATAGCTGTTGTTCAGGTGGTTCTCCCCCTGTTATTAACCACGATTAACCATAGTGAAGCAACTTAATGATATGACTCGTTCAGACATCAGTTGCGATGGTCCCCACGGATGCAACGCGGCTCAGGGTCTCCCTAGGACCCCCGACGTCTGGAAGTGCTGGGAAGGTGGTGAGCCAGTGCCAGGCACAGGCCACCACGTGCGCCAGGAAGCAAACATTCATGAACCTTGGCGCCATATCATGAGACGAAGCAGGTTTTTCTGGGATGATAGTGCCAACAACAACAACAACAACAACAACAACAACGACGACGACGACGACAACGACGACGACGACGACGACGACCAACAACCAACAACCAACAACCAACAACCAACAACCAACAACCAACAACCAACAACCAACAACCAACAACCAACAACCAACAACCAACAACCAACAACCAACAACCAACAACCAACAACCAACAACCAACAACCAACAACCAACAACCAACAACCAACAACCAACAACCAACAACCAACAACCAACAACCAACAACCAACAACCAACAACCAACAACCAACAACCAACAACCAACAACCAACAACCAACAACCAACAACCAACAACCAACAACCAACAACAACAACAACTACTACTACTACTACCACCACCACCACCACCACTACTACTACTACTACTACAACACCAACACCAACACCAACAGCAACAGCAACACCAACAGCAACAGCAACAGCAACAGCAACAGCAACAGCAACAGCAACAGCAAACAACAGCAGCAACAGCAACCGCAACAGCCTCAGCAGCAACAAGATGATGGACTAAGGATGGAACACACCGGTGACGATGACGGTGGTTAGGGCATGCTGCCTACTCCTCAACAAGGGACCGCTGTTGGGATCTCGAAGCATCAGCCAAGTCTGGAAATCGCTCGAGCACCAACATCAACTGGTTGGTGTCTGAACCACCACCCCCTGGCCTGAAAAATATGCGAGTCAACCAGGGGGTAGTAGTTCAGAAGTAGCATTTAACCACCATTGAAACTACTATCAACCAACCAAGCAGTAGTTTTTGAACCGTTTCTGTTGCTCACTATCTTCTGTTATCAACCATTCGTAATGCTTCTAACGCTTACTAAATGTTTCATTCTTGGTGAACGTAGCAAATGTTTCAAACCACCAACTAGATCAATGGTTCAAAACATGTTCAACCGCAAGCTGGTGTGGTCCACAGCTGAATGGCCGTGGTTCCCGAGGCCTCACTATGTTATCTGCGGCACCAGAGCAGTGCAGGCGATCTACCCCCGTAATGCGACATCCGGCTGTGAAGCTAAACCCCCCTATATTTCAATGTTGAATCGCTACCTATTCATAGCAAAATCAGAAGCGCTTTGTCAATATGGAGCTACCATCATTGGCTAAACATAACCAACATTGAAATGATTCACCACTACATGGTGCTTTCTCAAAAACGGGGTACCCACAAATCATCGATTTTCAACCAGTTGTAGCAGTAAACCAACCGTTTTGGGTCCTCCTATATGAGAAACTATCAGAGAACCATAAATCAAACATCAATCGTCATTTTTGATCGAAGATCCAGCATTGACCACTGGTCAGCTCGCTAAAATCATTCACCCGCTTCTGAACCATCATGAGTAAGCATCACTGATCAGCTAATTGACCACGGTTGAGCAACTGTCAACCATCATTACATGACTCTCATCAACCACTAAAAACTATGGTTATCAACTATCATTGACCACTACTGACCACTTCTAGACACTACTAAACACTACAAAACCACTACCAACCACTACTAAACACTACCAACCACTACTAACGACTACTAATCACTACCAACTACTACAAAGTACTACTAACGACTACTGACCATGGTTGTTAGCCTTCCTCATCCATCATGAGCCACTGTCAACCCCTAGTCGCTGGATTTTTCAGTGTCTCAGCTTCCAGCAGGACCATGAGCCGAATCAGCAGCGGAGACACTTCCACGGAAGACCTCGGTCGCTGCCACAAGTGGGGTGAGTGGTTGGGTCGTAAGCTACTGATCTCAGTAAGCTTGGAGAAGGTAAGCTATCATAAGCTGTAAGTTACAAGGTTGTATACCTAGGCTACTAAAACTGGGTTACAAGGTTTTACCTAACAGGTTATAAATGGTTGTGCCTGGGTTATAAGTGATTGCCATCACTGGTCACCAGCTGCTTAGTGACTTCCATGACCGAGGAACCAGCGTGAAAAGCCGCGAGTTCTCTGACAAAGATGGGCAGTTCACCCATCATTTTGGGATCCATTGGTCATTAAGCTTCGACCATGCGTTTGATGGCGAAACACATGGTATGTCTTGATAACAAATGGAATATCTTTTAATGGCAAAAATGTTGACTGTTTTACCTTGTGGTAAAGCAGCAAGATAAAGGTACATACAAATCAATCCTCCGGAACAAGGCCTGCGCATGCGCAGAAAATGTCAGGTTTGCACTATATAGGTATATTTGGGCATGGCTCATTACCAAGCGTCCAAAAAATAGGTGGGTGAACATCTATGAGCAGCCGTCTCTCAAAAATGAGGCAAATCGACCAAAATGCTTTGAAGCATTGGATAACCCTACTAGAACCAAGCTGTCTCAGATTTGAGCATTCTGTTGATATGATCCAACACCACCCTAGTTCAAGGTATTCACATTCACCAGCGGACCATGGCTGGAAATGGACTTCCGCTTAAGCTTTGGACACCACGAATCCAACCGGGTGGCACGGCCCCTGACTTCCTCGAGTCGCCACGAAGGGCAACGACGTCCCATGGAGAACTTTCCAACCGGATCATCACTGCCAGGTTCAAGGGGGTCGCATTGCAGAGCTTGGGAGAAATTCCACTACTTATGCACAAACTCCTCCAGAAAGCCATGCGTTGGATGCTGTTTTCTCCTTGGGAAATGCAGGTGTTTTCCCTTTAGGAAGCCTCTTACATTGTTTTGCCAGATTTATATATTATATCTGTTTACATTTAGAACGTAATGTGCCAGAAACGGAGATCTGGTTTTTGTTGATCTAATTGTTTAGGGCAGAAAATATACGGATTGCTTTGCCAGAACCAATGTGTTTTGTCATTTTCCATCATCGAAGCCATATTTCTCAATCATTCAGAAGATGGCATCCAAATATAACCCTAGTACCATAGTCATAGCCATAGTACCCTATGAGTACTAGAACCCAAATATACCCCTAGTAGCCTGGAACATGCAATCGATTCATAGCCATAGCCATCTGGCAGCGTCTCTGTCCATGACACTCCGCAGACTCCACGAGTTTGAAGAGCTTCAACATTCGTGCCAACCTCGGCGAAACCGTGGGCAAGCCATGGGCAGCTCATCGTTCCATGGTGGATGCCTATGGTCCTGGATGACTTGTGGTCACGGTGAGTCATGGTTGTTCCAAGGCGTGAGAACAGTCACGAAGAATGGCACGTCGTTGTACATCCAACCCTGTGAGCTGGTATGCCCCTGAGGCCAAGTTATCTGAGGACATCTGGTGGAGGATATCTGGTGGCTTGGGAGTTCTATGGGTGAGGACTAGATGTCTCCAGCCATGCACCACTGGGATGTCCAATGAAAATCCCGTGTGCATGGAGTAGGGAGAAAAAACTTTCTTGATGGGTATCGGCATCGGTATTAGAGTCATGTATATATATATATATATATATGCAGTACATATATGTGGTAGGGTTACATATGGCTATATACTAGCATGTTCCAGGGTATTAAGGTTGCATTTACAAATATGTAATATGTCCATGTAAATAAAATAAATGTATGTATGTATATATATATATGTATAGGATCTATATTTGCCTATACAAAATATAGCTGCGGCCTCAAGAATGAGAGGATGCCTGCATCACTAATCTCCTAAATCTCCTCCTCTGGGCCGAGGCTCTGTCCACGAGAACCATGGACAGGACGAATTGAGCACGGGTTCGCAAGAATCGACAACTATAGCTACCGACCCCCTATGAGTGGTACATAGTCCAACCACTACATGGTACACTATGAATATTTACACTTGGCAATGGTTCATAAAAGTCGTCAATTGCAGTTCAACATAGTGAATAATCCTTGGTTTACAACCCTTTAATCTTACAACAGCGCTTCAGATTCGCATTCGCCAGATTTTTCCCAATAGTTAGGATAATTCCAGGAAGAAGAACCAACAAAAAAAGCGGCAGCTGCTCAGTTGATCCATGTCACACATTGTTACAGTGCATGTGCTGGTGTTTCTCCCAGCACGGACAACCTACGCATCAAACCTTGCAGCTGCATGCAGCTGCCATGGTTGAAAGACCATGCACGGATACACCATGACATGAGGCAGGACTTCGCCTCAATCAGATGCAGCTACCAAGGCACTTCATCAGTCGAAAGAGTCGCGCAAAGCGAGTCAACCTCAGAAGGCGCAGCTGTGAACTCGGGAGAACCAGTGCTGTTGGGCCACCTAACAACAACGACAGCAACAACAACGACAACGACAACGACAACGACAACAACAACAAGTCAAGTCGGCATCAACCAGAACTACCTCCCCCTGGAACCCAGGGTTTCTCGGGTTATCTTTTGGGGGAAGGATCTCTACAAATTAAACCTGGATGGCACCACTGCATCCAAGATGTCAACTTTGGACTGCGATTCCGCCATCCGTACATGATACGATCGGATCCAAATATTGGTAGTCTCCACTTCAGAGTCTTTGCAGGTGAAGACACACATTGCATAGCCGGGTGTTTCTCAAAACAGCCCCAAATAGACTGTTTTAGATGATCAACGGGTGATTTTAGGCATCCCCTAAGTTGAGAAACACCCATATGGCCCATATGCACGTTGTATACCAACGGTAAGTGGGCCGCTGCGCTTGAGCCAGTTTCACGTTTGGATGCCTGGCACCAGGCAAAGCATCATCTGTGATCCTTGCTTGGATAATCGGCGTTTGGAGGCTTCTCAAGCCATAGGGCTACCCCAAAGTGGTTGGTTCATTACCATTAATGGTTGATAAACTGGATGATGGGGGGTCCCCTGTTTTGAGAAACCACCAAATGATTGCAATCTCCAAAGACTGTGCAAGCTTGAACATAATCATCGTAGTCTTTGGAATGCTTATGCTGAACTTTCCAAAATATGGTCACTATGGATGCGTCGCCCCTGGAAATTGGAAAGCAGCTTGGTATGGAACTCCACGGACTACGACTCAGCCAGGTATCAAACGAAAATCCATATCAACGAACCGCCCCAAAATGGGCCCAAAAGAGGCCAGTGGTTAAGTTTCAAATACATCTAGATGCTGATATACCCCAAACACCTCACATACCCACTATTGTTGTCCCCCAGGTTGCCATATATATATATATATCTTGGTGTCCAAGAGTTGATCAAAAGTGACTACCAAGTCATTCCAGGCTGGCGAACCAATTACCATTGATAACATGTCAGTCACCTAAGTCATTCCCTAATCATTGGTGACTATCCGAACCATGACCAATGATATACCTGGGCCCGCAGGGGCCGGTTCGCTGAGAACGCCCCACTTGAGTGTTCGCAAAACCGTGGAGTTGGAGGCTTCAGAGACTGCCTGGCGCCATCCATCAGTGAGGGGCACGACGGCACTCGTTGATTGTTACTGGTTGGAAGCATTTAACCAACAACAATGGGGGACTATTACCCGCAATGGTTAATGCTGGGGTTCATAGTAGCTACTAACAACCAACAATAGTGGATAGTAATGGTCAGTAATGATTCTTAATGCTTGTCATTGGTGACTATTGATTGTCAATGATTATCATGGGTTGTTAGTGGTTATGAATACTTGTCATTGGTGATTATTGCTTTACTAATCTACTGATTGCCATTGGTCACCTACGATTGCTATTTGGTCCAACTGATGATTATTTATTGGCGGCACTCAAAGTTGTGGTGTAATGAGTAGTTGCAACACAACCAATCAACAAATGATTGTGTTGCATCATGCAACACTGAATGACAACATCAATCAGCTGGACGATTCCTGCAACTGACCTGATGTATGATGTTCGTTTCTTTCCCCGACATGGGACTGCTGCGTTTCCAAGGGAGGTAGCTTGCCCATTTGAACACTGGTTAGTGGTCATGACCCCAATGAAAAAGTTCAACCAACCAACCATCCAAATAACCGGGACAATAAAAAATCTCAATCAAACCCCCAAGCAGTAGCTGTTTGACCATTATCGCTGTTAATTATCCCCATAAAGACTACAGTATAATCACGATTTAAGCCCTATAAACTATTATAAACCACTACAACTCTACTATCATCCCCTTAACAACTACTATAATCCCCTCAACCACTACACGCTATACACCACTATAATCCCCTATAATAAAAGATCAATCAAAGCCCCAACCGGACGATGTTGGGCGGTGCTTGCTCCTGATGCGACTCGAGTGCTGCGCCTCGACTACCCGATCGATGGGCATCGTGGACAGGAAGTCCACCAAGAAGTAAGTCTTCAGATAGTGCCTACAGCAGATGCCTACAGGGTTAGGCTCAGATTTTCCAGGTGCTTGGGGTTGGTTAGGATTAGGGGCCTAGGATTGGTTGGGGTTAGGGTTAGGGTTAGGATTATGGGCTCTACATCAACCATCATGCTGGGCACAGAAGTTCAGTGCATGTAGAATCCGTTCGTAGAATGTTCCAGGGATATGAAGCGTGCTCTAGTCTTTTGGGGTAAACTGGCCATCTTCTATCTTTCGCCAGAATTGCCGATGCAGGACTGCTTGACATCCCCTTGCACCACTCATTGATTAGCTTTTCTGTCACCTACCAAGTGAGTTCAAATGATATCAAAACCCTCATGTTGGAAGTATATGCTAAGGTGCTAGGATTATTCAGGATTGATATATCGCCAATACCTGGCAATCAGCACTTGGGTGAGGATGGAGAAGGCCGACAACCCAGGGGAAGGGAGTGAATCCTCCACTCCAAGAGGTTCTGCAGCTGCAGCGGAACCACCAGGAAAGCCTTGCCGCACGTACACAGCGCAGTAGACTAGGTTGCCCTCTGACCATCAAAAAAGGTACCGTCTAGAAGGAAGATGCCATCAGATGAATGCCTCTCCCCTCCCCACAGTTAGGGCGGGAAAAAAGACCCAAACTTGCCCTCCTGCCCCTGCAAGTTTTTTGCAAAGCAGGCCTTTGTGCACCGGAAACTTGCTTTGCAATCCAATGAAAATCCTCAAAACCCAACCACTGTATTTGGAACCTCCCTTGCTTGGACTACTGTTTTCATCTGAACTTGTGCACCCGCAAAGGCGAACAGGAAGCCACGCATGACCATTGTTGGAGTGGATTCTTGGGGGCCTTGACATGCCCAAGTCTGTTCTCGCAGAGTGATCATCTCACCACCTCACCTGCGCACTTCCGAAGTCTCAGTGTCTCATCATGGACATTCATGGACCCCTTCACCACATTTCACCAGCCAGTCATGGACCCTCCAAGTTGCACCACCAGCGCTCCGCGGCGCTCCCCGGTCCTGGCAATGTCCCAGGGCACGGTATTCAGCAGACCATTTGGATCTTGGAAGGCGGTCCGAAAACCTCAGAGCGAAGCGACCGATCAAAGGTTGAAGCTGAGCCTGGAATTGCGAAACGGACAGAAATTATAGAGCTAATGGTTGATAATGGTTAATTGGTTGGTAATATTGGTTCATAAGGTCACACTAGTGGTTCATAATGGTTATAGCTCACACTAATGGTTCATACTGGTTGATCATGTTTTTACAATGCTTGTATTTTCATAAAGGTCATCCTAGCCATAAGTTTAGGTCATATTTGCATAAGGTCAATTGATTAATGCTTTGAAGCAACATGCTTTGGGCGATCATGGACTGACAATTTTGATGGTTCGGAATGATTCAGAATGATTAATTGAAAGTGCTAGTGGTATCATTATACCATGTTTGATGCCTGTGTTTAACTAGCAAGAACGCCCTGTTGGCCACCTGCCAAACATCATGGTCAAGGCGGCAGCCAACCCCAAGCCTTGCACTAAGCGCTTTTGGTACGGTGCAACATTCTGCAGTGTGACATCCTTTCCCTTACCGTCCACATCTTGACCATCTGCATTATCGTTTTTCCCATGGTACTTGGAATCTAGTTTCAATTCTGGGACCAGTTGCAGCTCGCAAAGTTAGAACAGTGTTCCGGATTCCAAGGTCATCAAAACTTCTGTACGCCTCGCCTTCACTCCTGTTTGACTGGTGGAATTCTTTCATTTGTCATCACAATTTGAACGAAAACAGGTGGTCCACCGATGAACATATTCCCCACTGGTGGGTTCGCTGCTGTGCTTCCGGGCTGAGGATCATGTCCACCCCAAAGAGAACATCCACCATGACCTCAGAGATCCCGAGGGGCAGCGGATTCGACGCAGTGGATTGTCGATTCCTGGGATCTCTGGTGCCGAGATGCGACATGCCCAAACTGTGCTGGTCCATGGTGGTAACCCCCCCAACCCAGGCTCGGGTCGTTGCCAGTGCACCCGCGAGATTGGTGGGTACGGCTAGCGGGTACCTACCATTGACCAACCAAAAAAAAAAAAACACATGTTTGGAGATTCTCATGTTTCTTATGTTTTTTAGGGACGATCATGTACACCGAATCAAAAAGATCAAACCTCCGCAGTCTGCGCACAGTTTTTTGTCGCCTTTGCTGCGCAGCCAGGTCACGTGAGACATCAATGATACAACTAGGACCCCAGGTGCCGCAGGGCAAGGGCTTGGACGGAATCCTATGGGCGGTGACATGTCCGATGATCGATGCTTGCTTGATTGCTTGGGAGGCTCTAAGAAATTCAACACAAAATGAAACTGCGCAAAGTCTTGATTGCGTTTACGTCTCTTTTCCGGTGAGTTGGATATCCGGAATGAAAACAATCTGTTCTGCGAGCAGATTTGCATGTGAGATTTTAACGCACACAAATATTTGTTTGATACATGGTTTGCATATATACATATACACATATATGTGTTGTTCAATCTTATTGTGAGTGTTGTCAAACTCAAGGACCGCATAAATAAAGGTCTTGATCTGCCCTTCGAAGTTGGGTGAGAGATTCCCGATTCACTCTTGCGCGTGGTTGGTCGACAAGGAGGCCTGATTGAATGGTAATCAATCATGATGGTGATGATTGTAATAATAATCATATCCATTTGATGATGGTGATGATTATAATGACGATACCCTGAATCCCATCTTAAACCGTTGTATGCCTCGATGTGATCATGAACCGCCGATCCGCTCAGGAAAGCGATGCTAAGTCGATCTCAAGGACAGCCATATCTTCCAGGAAGGGCAGGGCATCGGTCAGAAATTCCTTGCAGCTTTCCATGCTGAAATCGGTGGTGACCACCAGATGGAAGCCTCGCATGCGATGCTGGTGCCACATGGCCCCAGTTGAAAATCCCAACCACCAACTGCATCCAACTGCACCCCAGTTGTTGGTTCTTCTATATCTTCTATTCATTCTTTTGGGGGGCAGCTGGTGAAACCAGGAAATGATTGGGTGAGCTGAGTTGGAACCATGTCCAATATCAAGGTCCCATGTCCACCCGCATGGCTTCAGTGGAGGGTGAAGACTTGCTTCGCCTCACGGTCTCAATGAGAGTCACTCTGAACTGACAGGATGCTTAAGGCTGAAGCTTCAGGATGCTCTAGGCTGAACAACCCTCAGTGACGTTCCATTTGGTGCTGTGTTTGATCCATGCACAGAGCTCTCAACACTGATCACAAATATCAGGACGTTCGTGCGAAGTCAGAGACCCCAGTGCTTCCCCTGTCAGTGGTCAGCACCAAACTTCCACCCTGTGTCGTTCGTGGAGCTTAGCAAGCCCACAGCCACGTGAGCCGGCCCCAGGTTTGCGCCTTCTTTCATGTATCCAGGCATCCCTGGCCAGTCTTTCAGCTCCTCATCCTTCACCATCTTGCGATAAGGACCTCGCCAGCAGTGATCAGCATGGCCAGTAGCAATGCTTGGTCATGGTTAGGCCTGGTAAAATGCTGAGTAGCCAACAACACTCAGGTTATACTAACTATGTGAGTAGTATGTGATACCCCCAACCCGTCCAAGCCATTGCTTCTGATCCGCAAACCCCCACTTTTGGAGCCTACATTACTGATATTAAACTTATATTCCTTTATGGATGACGCCACGGGAATACATCACCACTGGCTTGCCGCGGTGCCTACTAGCTACACGTCACGAAGCCACCAGGATTCCACCAGCGAGATCATTGCTGACCTGAAGAGGTACCTACCAGATACCCAGTGTTTCTGAAGCCATAGGGGACACCCAAATGAATGGTTTCCTATCTGAAATGATTAAAGATAGATGATTTGGGGAGTAGCTATTTGATGAACTACTATGATAAATATCTGCGTTGCTCTCCCAGAAGCTGACTGCGAGTGGAAACTTGCTACTTTCATGTACTTTCAATAAGTAAAGAATCTATGAAGGCGGGCTTTTCCACTCGAGATTACTGCCAAGAGACGGACAGAGAGAGAAATCAAAAATAAAGAGAGGGAGCGTGATCCTTCAAATATCATGGGGATGGCAACTGACCCCGCACAGGTTGGAAAAAAGCTGGATATGACTCACGTTGGCAAAAGAATCACAACTTGCAGAACAATCATCAAATTTCAGTAATGGAAAGACAAAATCACATGAATTTCGACAAATCACATTTTGGTCTTGCACTCCTCCTTCAGGGCTGCTGATCAATCTACCAAGAAACGATCTTTGACATCCTTCATCGCATCACCCTTGAAATCCTGCTAGCAACTCGATAGTGCAAAATTCTGTTGTCGCGCCTGAAGTTTCCACACAAATTTGGTCGCAAACCTATGATACACACCATCAGACATCAGCCTTGAACGAAAACGACCAGCAAATCACGGAAGATCTGCAGTAAAGAATCACAGATGTGAAATCACCTCGTAAAATCAGGTGATTACTTAGTTGTGGATCTTCCATGAAGGAGGGCAAAGCAGGGTCCTTGACCTTGAAAAAACACGGAGGAAGACCGGCGTCGCTGCAGAACTTCTCTTTAAAGGACACGGCGCTATTCCTGAGAGCTGCTCAGCTCGGTAGCCACTTCTTAGTGGTGAATCTGATAGTGAACAGGTCAGTGTTGGTTTGTACATGTTAGTACATGTTAGCACATGTTAGCACATGTTAGTACATGTTAGTACCACTTCAAATCTTACTCACTTTGTGGTTCCTGATTCTTAGTTGATCACAATTCTTAGTGGTGAACAATGGCGAATTCTGCCAGCAGCGACATGTGTGGGTACCTGCCTCAGGGCTATTGCTGATGGCCCTGCAAACTGGAAAGCCTGGTTGCGATCATCAACGTTTCACCCAGGTTTCAGCCGCAAATCAGCCCTTGTTCGGCCTGGAGAACCCCCAAGTGGCAACTGTGCCATGTACAAACCAGCCCTTGATCGGCACCCCAAGTGGGGCAATCGCGGCAAGCTTCGCCATAGCCACATGAATGGGCAAGCCATGCTTCAAGGCCGCCACCACTTTCCTTCTCAGTTCCTCCTGCATCTCCTGCCGAGAAGTCAAGGGCCAGCCCCAGCGCCAACGATGGATCCCTTCATGGAGCCCTGGGGCCACCTTCAGGTGGGACATGTTGGTGACCATTGAAGTCTCGGTTGTACCCATTGATACCTTATCCTTACTGGCCTAAACCAAGTGGCTGAAAACATAGGCGGTACAGATAACATAGGTTACTTCTAAACATAGGCGCTACAGAAATACCTCCATTGAAGTCCACTGATGGAATCATGCCGAAGACGAGCTCCTCAACAGACATGGTTTTCTTGATGGCTGTCTCTGCCAGGACCCATTTCCTGCTGGTGCTGCGGTGGCTGAAATCAGAAGCGGAACAGTGATCAGGCTGCCCTAGCACCTTGGATCCCCAAGTGCGGACAATGAGAGGATGGTGAAGTCTGCAAAACTTTGAACCAGGAATAGATGAGTAAATCCTTCTTAAGACCTAGCAGTTGACCCCTCAAATGGGTGTTTTTGGGGATAGCCACCAAGCCAGGACGATTGGCAAGACTCTCCAGTGACTCTCCAGGAATCGAACACGGCAATGGAAATAGTTTGGGATGATTTCGAAAGGAGATACAATTGTAATGATCAACAAGTATTTGTAATCACTATTGATCGTAGTGGTTAAATGGCAATGATTAGTTTAAATGAGGACGGTTGAATAAGAGTGATATAATGATTTCATATTAGCTAAAGGCATCTAAAACTGTCTAAATACTTAACACAAAATAATTGATATTGATGGTTACGAGTGGTCAGCAATGGACGTAAAGGAATGACGTTTAAAAGTGCCTCATTGATGCACATGGTTGGCCGGACAACATAATTTCCGATAGGAAATCATCTACAGACCAGGGGTTCTTTTTCCAGTTGGATAACCCCCAGTCTTTGCGGGAATGGAATCTTGGATCCCCATCGAGTCCGGGATGTTTCCAAACCCAACACCTGTGCCTGTGCGGGGACTTACCTGCTCCACCGTAAGGGTGGTCAACTCCACAAAGGAATGCTAGAAGGGCATCCGTGATTGATAGAATAAGTGTTTGGATCAAGTCCTAGATGTTGTTTTTTTTTCAATCAGCCATTTCAATAACTATTCGCAAGCCATGAGGCAGCAGGCCGCCTGTCTGATGCTTCCAATTCTATGGGGGGTCGGTGAGTTCTGACGGATTGTCCATCCTTTCTGACTGCTTTTCCACCCAGGAACGCATCAATCTGCCCGTATCCGCTGTAGGTGAAGAAGGTATCCACTTCCTGCATTTCGGCTCGTATAGCAGCTGGCGGTGTGTTTCACTCAACCACTGAACCACCCATTCCAAAATATTTGATGCTTAGGAAATCATTTTGACTTAGGGGGTCGACTCCAAGTTGTGGAAGATGGATATCTCATAGGCCGTGTTGCGACTGTTCTTATCGTAGAAGATGCTGTCAAGTGGGAGGTTCTAACAAATTCTACAGCGCTCACCAGCAGAGTTTTGTTGGTCTTCTCTCTGCCAATGAGCAGCTGTGGAGGTTATGGCATGGTTTTCTCAGGCGACCCAACCTGGGTCTTGCACGGCTGAAGGATATCCCAGTGCCAATCTTGGAGCTTCATCAATTCGTAAGCCAATATTTACCACTATGCAAACTTCTGTACCACCAATGCCCAGAAGTAACCATTCCTAAGCGGGACAACCACTACCGTTATACCCAGAGTCACTATGTTTGGCATGCTATAATTGCATTACCTACTATCAACCTTCAAGTATAACCATAAAGGACTACTATGTTCAATATGACCAACATGGCAGTGGGTCAGTTCACCCTGAGTCCCCTCTGGTTCTTCTATCATTAACCAGGCTGTTTCCCCGTAGTTTTGTTGGTGAACCTATCCCTCACTATTTGTTTCCCCTACCGTTGTTAGGAATCGAACCCCCTCTCGTTGGTTGGTTCATCTTGACCCATGGCCACATCCATCAAGCACCAGCAACCAATGCGCACCTTGGCCTTGCCATTGCACACCACCAGGACGGTGTGTTCCAGGTTGGCAGCCAGCTTCACTTCATCTGCCAACCTTAGATAAACGGTGCATGAATGGTTGGGAAATGGTGGAGTACTGGTCGAGAAATGGTGGATGAATGGTGGATGAATGGTGGATAAACGGTTCATGAATTGTTGACACACGAATGATAACGATAAATGATGGGCGGTTTGATGACCAACGGACGAACCGAGATCAAAGCAGCAACCAACTGCAAGCAGAAACATGAAAAACCATCACTCTGACTGTGCCTGTGAAACGATTTGCCATTGCGTTCACTGCAGTGGTTTCCCAAGATACTTAACAGGTAACTCATGATGTTTGACGGTTCATGGGATGTTTCATGATGTGAACTTCTCATGCAGGAAGTGTAGCCTCCACCCATCCCCCATGGCATTGGCAAATAGCAGCTGTCCATTGGTGCAAACTGGTTTGAGCAATGGCACAAATATCCAACTCTGCCATCCCATGACACAGCGGTGCATCAAGAGACTATCGCAGGATGGTTTGTGATAAGCCCTTTACGTTGGTGAATGAGCCATTTGACTATGGAAAATATCTTCCAGAACTACCCTAGGTATAACCTAAGTCAAAAAACTGGTGGATATCATTCTGAATGCACCATCTGCTAATCACCCGAATCGTTCACTGCAGCGCTTCATGGTCCCCTGAACAGCTGGGGCGCGCACTCTTTTGTCTCATCATCAGGTCATGACAAACTTGGAAAAAGAAGAACTAAATGAGAACTTCATACAGTAGACCCTTTAGACCGAAACAAACCACCCTTAAAACAAGAACTACTGGACCTTTAGAACAACCGTTCCAACAGTATATCTCTAGATACCACCCTTCGTCATACCGTTCGATAAGACCAAGTCAGAACTTCAGCCATGGTCGTTGCTGAGCGGCGATTTGAAGGCAATCTTCTTGGGCCACGATGGTGGAACTTCCTTTGGTTTCTCCTGGGCCCAAACCCTAGACGCCTGTTGGGGACCCAAGCGGCCCAAGGAGAACCAAGGAGACCCAACACACCAGTGAGTTCCAGTTTGATCCATTCAAGTAGCAAAACAATCATGACATTGGGATAGTTTCGATTTTCGCAAGCGGTTCAAAGCAGAAAGAATGTGCCAGCACCTCCTTGATGCCAACAAAGGGACCCAAGCTCAACAGACTTTGCAGTGCAGATTTGTGACACATAGATTGGGGCGTGCCCATTGAGTACTTCTCAACCATGAATGAACAATTCACACCCTGAAACAACCACTTTCAGTCATGATCCATTTCGACCAGAGATCGGCTACCCCCAGGAGCATCTCAAACAGCCCCCACCGCCAATTCTATACCGCAAGAAGCATTTGCGTACATCCATAAATGGGGTCGCCCCAAAATAGTGTGTGTTCCATTAAACCAAAGATTATTAAATGGTCATGTTTGGGATGGTTGCATGTTACCACCATTCTGTCTATATATACTGACATAGTTGGCAGATCCCTGGTATCTCTTGATGAGTATCCGCTATGATTAATCTTTGCCATCGTGATTCATTTAGCATGATTCGCCAACAATAACAATCGTAAACCAGCATTAAGCACAATGCCATAAGAAATCAACCATCATTCTTGCCCCTCAGTGCCCATCATTAGCCATTGCTTCGAACCAGGGAAACCCGTGGCTCTTCCACGTCGCCTCCACTTTCTCCACTGCTGCAGCCGCTTTCTCTGCAGGCTTTGGGTCCTGTAGGCTGCGGTGGCGGCTGATGGTGGCTGATCATGGTGAGGGACTCGGTGATAAATGGCCAGTGGGTAATGATGGCTGGTGATAGTTGACACTTACATGGTGGCTGCTGACTATTCACGATGGAGAATAGTGGTAAATGCTGGGTTCTTAGGCATGGTAGTTCATAATAGTTGATGACAATGGGTAATAACTGTTGCCATGACTACGTAGCAAATGAAATGGCGAACAAACCTCAACGAGAATAAGGGTACAGCCAATGGTTACAAGGACAAGAGTCATCATGTCTAAGTTCATCCGATGCATTTGTGCACGCATCTACCACCAAAATGAAGCGGTTTCTCAGTCAAAAATCCAGTTCGGGATTATTAAAACCGTGCTTGTTTGATGGACTAGGGCACCAGCTGAATGTCCTAATTTCATCTCATGGTTTGCTATATGTACTCCCATGTGCTCCTGAACATCTATCAGGTAATCAAGGGAATCCCCTACAGTCATCAACCAGCCAGCAACCCCTACGGGCCTACAGTCATAATCAGCTAGAAATTCCCTCAATCATCAATCAGCCAAACATGTTTTCAATTCCAAAGCATGGCAAACAGCAGGGGTGCCGTGAATATTCTGAAGCCCCATGCTACTCTGACATGGCTGTAGCTGGTTGGTGTGCTAGCACCACCCGTCACGAAAATCAGTTGGAAATGTTGAGGCGTAGAATTCAGAATCAAACAGGCATACTTCATGATCTCATTTCCACTTCATGGATTCCAATGATCTCCCATTGTTAGACCTTAGCACAGGGTTCCTTCAGGCATGCCTCACACTGAAAAAGTTGGTACCCTCGAGGTTCAACAAAGGTAAACAATTGGGCTTCGGTTAGATCCAATCAGTCACGACGACGAGACTTGAAGTAGCGTCGTTTAGGCCCCAGCCATGCGTGTTAAAGCATGGCACCACATGCCCGACATGGGGGGGGCAGTTGGTGGATTCCCCGATGATGGTGATGATGATGATGATGAGTATGATGGCGGTGGTGGTGGTTGATGCTTGATGGTTGATGGTTGATGTTGATGATGATGATGATGATGATGATGATGATGATGATGGTGATGATGATGATGATGATGATGATGATGATGATGGTGATGGTGATGATGATGATGATGATGATGATGATGATGATGAGTATGATGGCGGTGGTGGTGGTTGATGCTTGATGGTTGATGGTTGATGTTGATGATGATGATGATGATGATGATGATGGTGATGATGATGATGATGGTGATGATGATGATGATG
>VSDK01029863.1:180436-218010 GCA_009767595.1 Symbiodinium kawagutii
CGGTGGCGGGAAGCCATGGCTTCCCTCGCCATCCCCAGGTTGCCATATATTGCCATGAGCTTTGGGCTGGGGAGATCAGCTGTGGCAAAACGTATGACCAGTAGATACTAAAAATTGATTTAAGTAAAATTGTATATGACTCACAATCACGTTCACTATTGCGATATATAGTACTGTTTGCATGACATGCGTTCATATCGAACTATATTAGACTATATATTCTATATTCGTACAATAGCAGAAGCGTCTTGTGTTTATCGACTGTTTGATGAGTAAGCTAGCACAAGCGATCTATGAGTTGTTGTACCGCAACAATTTGCTCATGGTTAAAGTCGGGTTTAGCCGCGTGTTTGGGAAAAACGGTACTGGTATATCAACCTAACATGTGTACCACAGTAATGCGGTATGATGAGATGGTATGGGGAAGATATCTTCTGTGCGAGTACAACAACAAAAAAGAGGCCGGCAGCATCGTTCCAGCAATGAAAAGGAACAGCATATTCTGTAGGACAATTGAAAGAATGATCAATGAGAACCAAAAAATGCAGCCCACTAGCAGAAAAAAAGCACGAAAACAGAATTGCTAGTAGCAAGAATATGAAGAAGTGAAACAACAACATCGAGAGCAGGAACAAAACTAATCAAAAACAGTAAGCGTCAGCACAAGTCACAAACTTGGCATCACATACGAGTCGGGTGGCCCAACATCAGAAACGCTGGCCATAACTGGAACGTTACCCACCTCATTGATCACCATTTTTAAGCATTGTTATGAAACCATCATCAACCATGAACGATGGTGATCAATGAGGGGGGGTAACCAGCATTAAGCACTAACCTTCATTCACCACCATTGCTGATCACCCGTTAATCATCATTTAAAACATAGTTAATTGTCAGCAATGAAGCATTGATCAATAAACCACGGCTAAACTTGACCAACCATCAATAACCATGATTCACCATCATTCATCCATTCATGAACCCTTATTCACGACCATCAACCATCAACCACCATCATTAATCAGCTTCTCAAGCAACATCAACCATGACAAACCATCATAAATCGGCAAAAAACAACCTGAACCATCATAAACCAGCAAAAACCAAGCTTCATCAGCTCATGAACCATCTGTAGATTAGTCTATAAATCATCCCAAAAACCCAGCGCTAAACCACCCCCTGTTTGGCGCCCAGCCGCCGGCGACGCAGGGGTGAAGGACACGGAGTAGGTGATAGCAACGACCTGAGCCAAGCCAAGGGGCGACCTTGGTTGGTGATGGTTCAAGGGGGGATGCATGGTGGTTGAACCGTGCTTAATGGTGGTGAATCACCGGATAAGAAGCAGGTTGGTAATGGCAAATGATGGTTGAATGGTGCTTGTATGGTGGTTAATGGTGGTCGTTAATGGTGGTTCATGGTGGTGGTCGGGTGGTGAGTGGCGGTGAGCAGTGATACTGATTCATAGTGATGGTTGATAGTATTATTTGGGGGGATTCATCCATGTCAACTGGTTGGTTGAAAGGATGTTGATGAACCATGATGATGAATCATAAGGTCACCTGTGGAGATTATTCACCAAGCAAGAGTCTGTTTGATCGCCTTGCGACGTGGTGGCCTGAGTTGATCAGAAGTGACTAGTATAGACCCCGATGAACTTCGATCGGTTTGCGCATGCCCTCAATGTCAGACCCAACCGATTTGCTCGCCCTGATTTTGGCAGCTTGACTGTAACATCGCTTATGTTTGTTGGGTCTTTGGGTTTGAGCAATTGAGGAAGTCTCTGAAGGATGCATCATGCATGAGCCATACGGCCGACTCATCAACTCTGACCGGTTGGGATTGGGATATGATCAAAAGGATCATTGGGATACGTGCAACACAAAGACATCATACCAGTTAAACTGGCTGTATAATCTGGATCAGCAGGATTTGCGTTGTCTCGCGTACCTTAGAAACCCAGCAGGGCATTCGTTGTCACATTGCTATGGCCCCCACTTTGGCGATCGTTTGGCCGATCGCAATCATCATGCAGGCTACCTATCACATCAACCACTATCAACCATCATTAAGCAGCAGTGATGGTTGATAAAAGTTGATACAGTAGTGGCTGATGTTGGTTTGGCTGCTAGTTTAGCCCATCTACAAAATGCACAGAGTAGGTCTGGTGGGAATCTTGCTTCTAAGAAACTCTGAAAGAATACTGGTTGTATCCCCCCAGGCCCCAGGGACTCAGTGGAGCAAATTCAAAACCAGAACCTTGTTGCGAACATCCTACACGGTTGATCACAGGAACGCAGTAGGTGCCAATCGTGCTGATATCCAACCCGAGAAACGTGCTGATGCTTGGTTGTATATCCATCCCTATAAATGTTTGAATAGCGAAATTGTGTACGCATATAGTCTGTATATATATATATATATATTTGTATATGTTTATAAATATATATATATATACTTATTTATTTATTTATTTATTTATTTATTTATTTATTTATTTATTTATTTATATGCATACATACTGTATATGAAGTGTAGAATCGTAACGAATATCTAATCATACCTATCTATCTGTCTACTTCACCTGACCCCTTCACCATCCGCTGGGTCTTTCGCTGAGTAGATGATAAGACCTCCAATGAAGAGATCCCACCTTGGGCACAATGCCGCAGATAGTCTGTATATATATATATATATATTTGTATATGTTTATAAATATATATATATATACTTATTTATTTATTTATTTATTTATTTATTTATTTATTTATATGCATACATACTGTATATGAAGTGTAGAATCGTAACGAATATCTAATCATACCTATCTATCTGTCTACTTCACCTGACCCCTTCACCATCCGCTGGGTCTTTCGCTGAGTAGATGATAAGACCTCCAATGAAGAGATCCCACCTTGGGCACAATGCCGCAGGGCTGATGGTTTCAGGGATTGCAAGGCAGCAACCCAGTGGACTTTTTCCCAAGAATTTGAGGTGTAAACCGGTGCAAATAGACTAAAATGTGACTCCAAACAATTTGGGTTTCAAGAATCCGCTTGGGTTTCACACAATTTGGATTTCAAACAACTTGTTTCAAACAATTTGGGTTTCAATTTCGGATTGAAGCAGTCAACCAAGAAGGGGTGCCGATAGGCCAAGGCAACCGCAATGAACTGGTATTGGGGACCAGCTGCGATGGGCCGGGCAAGCTGGTAGCATCCAAGAGAGTGTGGCTGAGCTCCTGTTTCTTTTGGGTTGTTCTTAGAGTCTTAGAGATTATAAATGTTTCTAGATGATATTCAATATCAAATGGTACCTTCTTTGAGGTCTCAATACTCGACATTTGGAAACAAAAGTCCGTATCTTGAAGTTACGCCTCACTAAGAACACTAATAGCTGCGGCTTCCCCTGCACCAACGAGGTCTTCCATGGTGGACCAAATTTGCTCAACAAAGCTTAGCAACTGGGCAGTCTCTTTTACATTCTTTTACTTATCAAACATCAACTCATCAGCCAATATGAACAAGACATGATCACCCATGCTGAACCATCATCATATTGGTTACACTCATGAAATCCTATGCCCCTCCCTTGGAATGCCCCTGTGCCACGTCCATTCAGCTTGCAACTTGGCTCCTGCCCCCCGAAAGCAACTTTTCACTCCACGAAATGTCTGGCTCCACTGGCGGAGCTGCGTACCGCCTGGCAGCACCACAACTGGCAGCCCCTGGGAATCCCTGGGAAAGCCCCTGGCTGCGCGAAGAAACTGTTTCCTTCATCTTGTGATTCAAAGCATCGAAAGATGAGGATCTGAATGGTGAGATGCTCCTACTTCAACAATGGAGTGATGATGTGGCGGTTTTCAGGACGATCCCAGCGCTTGGTTGGGAACTCGCAATGTGCTCGAGAAGCTGTGTTAGCAAACGCTGGAGCTGACTCATGGGCTCCCTCGCTGGGTGGAAGCAAAGATGCACAGCCCGAGACCAGGATGATGAGTGACTGAAGTGTCCAGTGGTCAAAAAAAACGATTCTGCCCAGTCACACATTATAATTAGTCACTGGAATCATGTTCATAAATGCTTTCATTGCATGAACAGTTCATTTTCAACTCAATCCCTTCCCCCTAATCTTGAACCATTGAAATCCCAAGAATTCCACTGGTTTCATAGGCCATGGACGCATTGCCGCATGAGTAAGTTCAATATACCATGCCTCTGCAGGCTCTGCCAGTTCTGGCAGCGGCTGAAAGCGCTCCAGCATGGCCTGGTCGGGTAAGCTCTCCTGTTTCACAGTCAGTGCTTGGGATGAACTTTGCACAGGAGGGCATTGTGACCAAGCACTGACTATGAAACAGGGGGTTGAACCATGATGAACCTTGGTACTTCTGCTTGGCATGAACTCATAGTTGCTTTGCTCAATCACCAAATCTGTGAGTGAGGTACAGGATTATGTATTGTACAATATGGTGCAGATGCCTATATCATTAACAACCCCGAAGTATTCCCGGGTGGTAATCCCCCCGGAAGCCAAGAAAGATGATCGCTTCCGCAATGTCATCAATTCCCCGCGGATGATCCAATGCCGGTGGTGATGCATGGCCGTTCTGAGTAATGATTTGTCTGGTGAATTCCGTTAACGAGACCTTAACCTTCCGAAACCGTTTCACGTAACTTGGGTTACATGGGCATGGACAACTTTAAAGCATAGAAACCACTGGTGTTACTTCAAACATGGGCAACTTCTAAACCCATTAACCACTCTTTAGAAACCACCGGTAGTGGTTTAACCATAAGAAACCATTAAGAAACCATGAAACCAATGGTTAACCATCTTACTTAGCAGGTTTACATGGGCACCTTCAAACATAGAAACGGTGTTTCTGAAAACATGGGCAACTTAAAACCACATGAAACCACATGAAACCACATGAAACCACATGAAACCACATGAAACCACTTAGAAGCGTCTTCATCAGGTTAAGAAACCTTCCCCCCCAGTGGTTCCACCGGTCACTGCTTCGTGCCTCGCCTGCAGCTGCCGGTGCGTCAGCGCCAGATGTCTCTCGCGGCGTTGCTCCGTGTCGTGGAGCGAGCGCAGGAAGGGGAGATCGTCGTGCCTGAGGCGGTGCGGCAGCTCAGGGTGAAAGATATTGGCAGCTTGGATGGTTGGCAATGGTTCATGGTGGTTGATGATGGTTTCCGATGGTTCATGATGGTTCATGATCGTTCATGATGGTTGGCAATTTTCCATTTTCATGATGGCTCATGATGGTTGCTGATGGTTCATGATGGTTCATGATGGTTTCTGATGGTTGGCAATGGTTGATGATGGTTGGCATTTTTTTATTTTTCATGATGATGATAGTTAAATGTAGGTGATGGTTGATAGTTCACTATGATGATTTCATCGTCAGTGATGGTTGATAGTTCAAATTGGGTGATGGTTGATAGCCATCACCTATTTCTATGATCATGATAGTTTAATTTGGCTGATGGTTGATTGTCGATGGTTCATCAATCTTTGTTAACAATTCATGCTTGACGATAACACTGGTCAGCCATCATATAAGGGCAATGAATTCGTGGTAGGTGATAGAAATAATCAAGATAAGTGGCATGGTCGGCGGATAATCAATTGATTGAGATGCTTGCATAATGATGGTTGACAATAACAATCATGGTTGATTGCTATGGTTGACGCTTTAGATATTAGAGAATAGTCACTGGCCAACCAAGAACGGTTCATTTTTCTGTTGGTTACTAAGCTGGTTGTTTGTGCAAAGGACTTCAAGTATTCTAAGACTTCAACGAAGCCCCAGTCAACTGACCTCCATTGGCCGAAAAGCACCACCACCACCAGCAACAATAACAATAACAATAACAAGAAGAACAAGAACAAGACCAAACAAGCACAACAAGAACAACAAGAACAAGAACAGGATCATCATCGACAACCACAAGAACCACAACAAAAGCAGCAACAACAGCTACAACAACCGCCGCCAAACACCAGCACTACTTCTGCTCCTGTACCAACCTTCACCTCTACCTCTACTTCCACTTGGACTTGATCTTCTGCTACTGCCACGACCGCCATTGCTTGACTGCAACAGGACCTCCAGCGTAGTCTCCAAGGTGCTTTGCGCAAATCTCCCAGGGTTCAACGACATGGATGACATAGCCCAAACGCTCTGCCAGCAGCACATATGGTTTCATCTCCTCACAACGGGGCCAAAGCCAGTCAAAGCCTTTAAGGGCCGGGCTGGCTAAGCACAAGAAGGACCTGGCAACCCAACATGGGTGCCAAACAGCTTAGCAATTGTTCCTTTGAGCAAGGGAAGCAGCTGGTATGAATGGCCAGTGGAAAGAGGTGTGACCTCCATGTGCTTCGTGGTTTCCACTGTCCCTGTAACAAGGCAGGTAGCTGCTTTCCCTAGTGGTTGGCATCGCAACGATCAGAAGCCCCCTTCGGTTCGGTGACGGTCATGCTGGGAGCCCCTGATCTGCAACAACCTTTGCTGATGGACATGGTCCCCCAATGGCCTAACAACATTGCCAGCTTGTGAAGGTCCCTGGCTACTTCAAAGCCATAGTCATTACAGGCCCATGGACGGGGATCCATGGGAAGACATAGCAAGCAAATCTAAATGACTTTCACATGGAGCCAACTCACAAAGGCGGCGCTACGGTGCCACTCATTTGCCATCAAAATGTAGCTGAAGGGATAGTGCTAGCAATTTTTGATATAGAAAAAACTGGTCTGTGGCCGCATGTACGTTGATGTATACACCAATAAGTTTCGGATCATCAAGATAAAGCCAACTAGACCAAGTAAAACGCGTGTCGTGTGCATAAGGCATCGTTGGTCACATCCCCCAGCTTCATAGCGTAATTACTATGTGTTGATTGCGTGGTATTTATTTGAGATGTGATAATTCTGTCTGTTCAGCAGATTGGTTCGCGCTATGTTCCAATCATCACCTCGTAGTAATGGCATACCATAGGGGTATAGGAAAACCCTCTATACAACAGGGGAACCATACTCCTTGGATCCATATACGCACTAGTTCCATTGTCAATGACCCTTCTACGATACTACTTGGTGCCAAGCCAATGCGTCCAATAACTAGTTTGCTGCTATGGTTGTGATATCTATGTGCATGCTTGAACCATCCATGACAAGCGAATAGTTCATGTCTGTTCCCACTGTCGATTTTCGTTCATTGATTGCAACCCCAACATCACTGGAAGAAATGGAACAGCAAAACCTGTTAGATCAGCTGGTTGATCAGGGCTTTAATCATCAATCTATAGTGATTACAGGGAAATTGTTTGCCAGTAGTTGGTAGGCTTGCGGCTTAACTGCTGGAAAAAAACTGCACACTTGAGGTTCAAAATGCTTGAAATTTGTCAGAGATAGCCAACCAATAGTGGTAGCTATACTAGCTAAGCTGGGTAGGTTGCATCCCTACATCGAATCGGCTGACGTTTTACTGCCGCTGTGGAGCCCAGAGCCGAAGATTGGGACAGTCGATGAAGACCTGCAGATGTGAACGAATGCTGTCGCGGAAACAGAGACCATTCCATACCCGTAGCAGGTTCCGTTCCATACAGCAAGGTATGGTTACACCCATGTGCTTTTGCAGCCTAGTACATAAACGATATCAATATTTCTAGGTATGATTTCAGTCATTCTGTGACAGTTCATTCATTCATCTTAGTGGCATTAATACGCACTGCATATATTGTGTCACGTAGGTTATGACACTACCACCCCGTTCATCCCCGTTCCATTTCATCCAACCCATTGCCAATCAAAACCTGTTAACCCCAAAGTGAAAACGTAACACCTCAGGGATTTCTGCTGCTCACGCATAGCCCGCTTTGGAGCTGCATCTCGCTTGGGGAAGAAGTTGACTTGCAGCATGCTGGATGAAGGGATATCTCTCATGCTTTTTTACGCACATATGCATTTTATGTGCTTTATATATTTTATATACGTAGGCATATGTACATGCATGTATATATAGACTTTCATTGGCAATTACTTGTATATATAGATAGATGCTTGCGTCTCAAATATGCAAACAGGGAGGAAAAAACACTAGCGGAGATATGTAAGCTCAAGCCAAAGGAGTCCTTACAAATGTTCACCAACAAAATGGTGATCCAAACTAAGAATGATTGTGAAACAGGCAAAGAATTTGCAGAGATATAGCCGACAGCTTTGCAGGATATAAATGGATAATGCTGATGGGACCTTTCACCGTTGGTTTACAGTGGTTGATCGTGAATTGAAGGTTTACTGATGGTAAATAAGCAGGCTCACGAAGGTGAATTATGGCAACCAGGTCAAAAGTTGGTGATTGACAGTTGATAAGCCACAACTAGCTACCGGAATTCATAGGATATTGATGGAGATTTGATACTTGGCTGTGGGTCAGTTCACCCTTTGACGTCCCCCTGGTTCCCCCATCATTAACCAGGCTGTTTTCCCACTATTCTTGTTAAACTTATCCCCATAAACTGGTCAACTTGATCCATAGTAAAGTTAAACAATTTAGCCACTTAACAACTCGCTACTGTTGTGTTTAACTTGTTGACCATAACTTGTTGGTTAAAGCCTTGACGCATCGCCACTTAACAACTCGCTACAGACCATGGGATATCAATGGTCACCAGCTCCGGCAGGCTGCCACCTGCGGACCCCCCCCGGTTGAAACCCCCCGCGGCACCGGATGGATCCCCGCTTCCATGGTCAGCAGCGCCCGCAGCTCGTTGCGGCTCAGGGCCTGCTGCAGCTGGTACTCTTTACCTGGCGGTGATGCAGGTGGTGCATGGAGGTTAGGGTTGAGTTTAGGGTTGAGTTGGTTAACTGCATCATAGTTTTAGGGAGGTTTAACTGCCGGAGTTCATGGTTGAGTTGGTGAACTGGTGATTTAAAAAATGGGTTAACTCCTGGTGGTAAAATGGTTGGTTAAGTGGTGACAAGTAAAATGGGAACATGGTTAAACCTGGGGAAAAACAAAATGTTGGTGGTTGATGGTTCGTTGATGCTGAATTGATTGTTGTGGAAAAAAATAAGGATGAATCTATCTACCACATGGCCACTGACCAAAAATCAAAGACAATCTGGATATATGCATATATGTCGCAATCTGAAGCTCTTGGCTGCTTCCCTAAGAATATATGCATTTGTATATCAAGAAGCTTCTCTGTATGACTACAGCGCGCAAATGCGTACAATTTGAACAACAAAATGTGACTGTCTGTGGCTGAAGATCTATGGCAAAAAGTGTTGCATGAACAAGCGTCTCGTGATCAAAAACTGCCAAGTTGAAAATGTCAACAACTTGACAACTGCCCTTCATACCAAGAACTCACCTTGAATGACACAGATTAGATCAATTCTGTCACCAAGATTCCAAGATCATCACGATTCCAACACCCAAAATGCACATTTCAACCAGCTGGTGACCTCCACCTGACCTGTTGATCTCACAGGGACCCCACAAAAACCCTACCACGCCTCGCCACGTGCCCAGGAAATCCGCCGCAGCGCAGACATGGCTCAGCCGCGCGGCCGTCTCCTCGGAAGGCAGCAGACGACGCAGGGCGGACCTCGGGACAGAGAGCGACGTCAAACAAAGAACTGGAAATAGTTTTCTAAATAAATGTCGCAATAGTTTTCTATTTTGTGGCTATTGTTAAAATACTGTTTTAACAATGGAAATAGATAGGCATACATATATAGATATATATACTGTACATACAATGATTGGGATATGTATACACATCATGTATGTAAATATGTGTAATTACTATATATATATAATATATATATATATATATATATATACGTACCCAGTATATATGATATGAAACGCCTGGCGCAGCTTTTGCATCCTGATGATGAGCAAACTGACCAGAGCAGCCAGTGACAGGCTGGTAGAACACCCGGCGGAGTCAAACGATGATGAGAACCCGCTCTGGAAGCTGCCAGTGGTAAGGACATTCATGGAATTTCCTCAAATTGGCCGCCTGCAAATTGCGGACCTGTGGAGATTGAAGTTGTCTCGACGTCAAGAGATTGAAGGATTGCCAACAACGGACTCCACGGAGTCATTTCTTTAGTGCACAAGGTGCCTGGTGATGCCTGGTGCAACACAGCGCGGAAGGAATATCTTCCAGCTTTGTCGAGGCGTAGGTTTTTGTTTGGCAGAAGAGATGTCCTCCTGTGAGATGAGACGCCACAAATTCCACCAGAGCTCTGGGAGCGCTCTTCCAGGATGACGGAAGTATCACGCTTCGTGGGACCAGATTTGGTTCAGGGTGAACAGTTTTGAATTCGATATCCCATTGACCAAAGTATCAAGCGTGACGCATTGACCGCCAGCTGAGACCAATCAAATAGATGTATACATGCAAAAGTCATGCAAATATGATATGCATACAGATTTGCACATATACTATGAAAAAAAGGATTTCTGCACAAATACATGAGTGTTCCTCAAAATAGAGGTGCCCCTAAATCATCCTTGACTAGTCATTTGTAGTAACAAACCAAACAATAGCTTTGGGGTTCCCTATCTTAAGAAACCACCACATGCCGCGCATACACAGCCACAGCGCTGCCCAGGCGCAGTTTCTCCACCGCATAGTCGCTTTTGCCAATGCCAGGAGCACCGCGCCTCATGGCTGGTGCTATCCCCTGGCGGAACACCAGCAGTGAACAGAACTTGCGACCCTGGTGGGGGTGGAGGTAGTAGCAGCACTAATAGTAGTCATAGTGATAATAAATAGTAATAATTGTAATAATAAAAATGGTAACAATGATAATGGTATAATTGATAGCAGCATTAATAAAAAGGATAACAATAGTAGGCATAGTAATAATCCTTGTTGTTTTCGTCGTGATTCTCGTCCACTAAAAACAAAACCCAAGAAGCCCGTGGATCAGAAGAACAGCGATGATTTTGGCCGGTCCATAGGAATCCAAGAATCATCACAGTTGGAATAGGTAGAGGAATATGGGTATGTGCCAAGCCATAGGGCAACCGATGGGCCCCACCAAAGAATGATAATTTTATAAATGGCAACCATTGGTTTTTGAGGTGCCACTACTTTGGCTCATACCCATATCTGCAATGCAACCTGCAGCACAGCCACCGAGAATCGATCTCATTGTGGAGTCCCAGGCTTTGCTTCGCAGTTGGGTCCCAAATGATGGCTACGAAGCACCCCTCATCCATGGTCCAATTGTAGTGCTTGGTACGAAACCCACTGTGCGGCACACCGTACATCATGGTCCTACATCCATATTGTCGCTGGCTGTTTTTGGTTATTTGGTTATTCATCAACCTCCATGATTGACCAATCTTAAGCACTGTATTTTCATCCGTATTGGCCATGATAAACAACTAACCATCATTCATGTGAATCACCAACAACTATGGATGGTGACCATCATGAAGCTACCATCGACCTACGATCAATCTATCACTAACCCATTACTGTCAACCCTCACTAAGCACACTTTAAGCATAGTCATGTGACACGCCAGCACTTGCCATCGCGCATGAGGTTGCTCGCCAGTCGCAAGGGGTCTGCCGGGGGAGCGACCCCCTTAACAGCTCAGCAGGTGGACCCAAGGGCTGTCTGGGCCAAGGGGCAAGATGTACAGCTCCCTTGGAAAGCGTGGCTTGGAAATGACTTTCAAAGCATAACCTGGAGCCGCTCACACCAACGCACTTGGCACCGGTCACCCGAGTCACCGGGGATCGAGGAACAGTTTCGATCAAAAGGTTTCGGTATCTTTTACCAGGGTTGGTGCAATCGAAGATTCTGGCACTCTCTGATTGATGATGCTTCCCTATGTTCAGGGTTCCCTATGTTCGGCTCAATCATCTGCCATATCATTCAATGGCATCTGGCAGCGCTGATCAATCCAGGATGTTTAGTATTCTCATGTATTCTCACCATGCTAGTTTGCTAGTGGAAATGGCATTTCGTACCCATTGATCAGAGCACCAGATACAACAGGATACGCCCTGGAACATGGCGCTTCAGTCGCCTGAGGACACCAGTTGCATGTCGCACGTACCCGGTGCCCAGTTCCCTTTCCTCGGCATCCCAACGTGACAGACCCGTTCCGCAAGGATTCTCAGCGTGTTCGGTGAGGAGTTGCACCTGGGTGGTGAATCTGCTGCAGTGATGTAGTGGTGATACGTGGTGATACGTGGTGATACGCAAACAGTTGCAGTTACTGAGATCCCTGATAGTAGTGGGTTTGTCGCACCCTAGCTCATCCCCTTAACTGCAGGGGGATCCCTGATACAGACATCACTGATATCCAGCCACTGTGGTGACCACTATCACTCTGAATACCAATGCAGCTCTCCGAAAACTCCCAGCTGCCTAGCTATCAATTTCTGTGTCCATATCTGTACAAACAACGTCTCTGGGCATGTTGATAGATGGGTATGATTGTGCTTCAAAACCCATATGCACATGACATTTATAGATGGCTATGATGCTTCGAAATCCATAAATATATATATATATATCAAAATATGTACATACACATAGGTAATTCCATAAGATTCTATCAGAATACACAATGGATATCCAAGCCTTCGGACCTTGGGGTCCCACGATGCGCCCAGTGGCCAGTTCTTTCACACATTCCTGGGGTCCTCGTTCAATGGCCGCAGCCACTGATGCTTCGTCCAAGGTATCCTGGAGAAGATCGATCTGGGTTTCCGCTTGGATTTCTGGTGGTGCAAGCAAATGTGTTGGGAAAACATGATGTAGATGAACAAATGTTGAGGGAAAAAAGATACCTGAGGGTGAAAAAGATGTATGACTCTTAGGCGAAAATAGGTGAAACTGCCCGAAGAAAAGAATTGGAAAATAGAGAATGTTGAATAAATCATGTATTGTTTCGAAGTGAGGGAATACTTGCAGCAATCTACTCTCCATATCTAGTTATATATTCATGTATGTATTTATGTATTTATCTATTCGCTTGTGTATTCATGTATTTATTTATCTATTCATCTATGCATTTATCTACCTATTTAGCCATCTATCTGTGTATTGATTTATCAATTTACTTGTTTATGCATCTATTCATTTCATTGCTTTATCTATTTTTTGATATATTCAAGTGTGTAAATCGTTTTTATTCATGTGTTTATTTATGTATCTATCTATTTGCTTGTTTGTTGATCTATCTATGTGATTATTTGTAATATGTTTGTTTACTTATTGATATATATATATATATATATGTGTGTGTGTGTGTATTTGCAGTATCTATTCATCAATGTATATTTATCGCTTTGTTTATTTATTTATTCATGTATTTGTTGGTTTATCTATTTCTATATCTATCTATTTGTTGTTGTTTATTTATTTTTGTGTTTATTCATTTATTCACAGTATTCGTTCATTGATTTATTTCTCCAAATGCAGTTTTCTGATTGATTTCAACCAGCTCAGCCAGCTCAGCCAGCTGTTGTTATGTATTACTCTGCGTTTGTGGTTGATCAACCTTCGCACCCACGAAAATGACCCCGTCTCCTGGTCGCCGGGTGGAAAGACAGGCGGCCTTGGTCGATCCTCGGAGACCCCTGGCACGCCGAGTGAATCACGGACGCCGTCCGTGGAGCGAAAATATCAGCAACGACCTTCTGGTAAACTAACATGGCGAAGGAAAATCATCACTCCCTATGGGAAACCAGCTATAAATCATGGATTTCTCATTGCCATGTGAGTTTACCAAGGGGAAATGGTGGTAAGCATAACACAAGCAACTAATGGTGGTAAGATTTTTTTCTGAAACAGTTCTGCTCCATGGATCGCAGCACTGTGCTTGCAGCTGGCATCTGGCTTGGTGGTAAGGTTAGCGGTTATAGTAATGGTAAGGATGATGGTTATAGTAAGGGGAATGATTAGGGCTATAATAGTGGCAATGATTATGCTAGAACCCAACTGGTTTATATAGAATCATTTTTTGTGATCATAATAGCCATCAGAATGATTGGTTGCTATAGGTGTCGTGGTTGCAACCAATAGCAACTAACCTGGTGTTCGCTACAGCCGTGGCAACGACTATGGTTGTGATAAGCAGATAAGAATTGGTCATCATAGTGGTCATGGTTATAAGTTATAAGCAACTATCCCGGTAGTGGCTATAATAGTGGTAATAAATATAATAGCAGGCATGAGGTAGAAACAATATAATGCTGTAAATATTCAAATAGTGGTTGAAAGGGCAAATAGTACCATAATGGTTTGAACTAAGAACAAACATGAGTAGGGAAACAATTTGATGGTAAGAAAAAAATCAACAACAATATCAATGTGCCATGGTGATAGTGGTTCAACATGAACTGGTCCATAGTATTGATTAAAAAGAACATTTTGACAGCCTTGCTAATGGATAAACAATCATACCAATATTGCACAATAAATGCTCATGGTTTATGAATTCACTATACTTAGCCGTTAATCCATGATGTAAACTAGCATATGATTAATTCATAAACCAGGATCAATACCATCAATGTACAACATCAATCCCAAACAACGATATAGTCCCACCATGACTCGTTACACACGAGTGGTGAGACCAGCTTTGTGATGACCCAGTTCCAGTGGGTCACCATCGTGAGACGAATCCACCAGCCGATGACCAGCGCCAGTGATCAAACCCCATGGTGCACTTCTTTGTTTGAACAATACCAATGCCCCATGTGTGTTCATGAGTAGGTTTTGCGGTTTTACCAAATTCGTAAAACTGAATAACAGGGCAGTGAAATTGGATCCGTGCATTTGTTTACTTCTCGCCTACTGCATGGCATCAGGGATTTGTGAATGGTTTTGTCCTCAATGTGGGTGAAACCAACAAAAGAGCGGGGATAACCTACCAAGAGTACAATCAAACAGAGTGACTTTGATAAGGAGAAAAGTCTCGCCATGAATTGGGCGCCTCAGAACTTGAGCGTTGGTCTCTTTTCGGCACATGGTTTCTAGTGGCCAATGGTTGGTTTATTTGATTAGTTGACAACTGCTGACCTGGAATAAGATAGCCAATAAGGGCAAACATTTGGTATGGTTTGCCTTTGACTTGCGATACTGCAGCTTGGTGGAGGGAAAGAACGGTGGCAGGGTCATGACAAAGGCGTGTAAGGCCTTTTGGTACGACTCATATGCTGAGATGCCACAGGTGCGTGACCGAAATGCTGTGACTTGTGACATGATGCTATTCACATTGTGAATTGGGATTTTGAAAAAAATTGTTGAAAATCATACCAAAACCGCAATCCTGGGGATATCATAAGCATTTGACGGAGAAATTCTGCAGGTCGCGGTGCGGGTCAAAATTCCTGGCATCCCAAGCCATTTGTCGCCTCCAATTCCCACTGGCTGCGCCATGTCCTCCTCTCTGGGGGGTGGGAAGGGCGGCGGCCGCGGGCCCTCCTCCTCTTCCTGGTCCGCTTGCTCCTGACAAAGGAAGCGCGACCACGTTCCAAGACTTGGAAACGTGTGAACAATGATGGAATACCGCTTGGTTGTGGTGGATAAACCATGAACATTCAATACCGATAAACCACCACAACCGGCAGCAATGAAGCTTCAATTCATCACCAAACCAGCTTTTTCACCATGAACATCCATGAACCATCACTAATCAACCCCCTTTACCAGCTCCCTGATACGCCCTGCCCCAAAAAAAGCTGTGTTAAAGAGGAAGTCTCAGGTCCGAAGGTTCAAGATTCAGCTTCTTCATCTTATGATTATGGTTTTATCATATCATCATCACCTTTGATGTTTTCTCAGGTTTGGTTTCTAAGGTCTATAAAAATCAAAAAGTTTCACCCATCACCTGCTTTGTTTTTGTTTGGTCATTGTTCTGGTTGTTGGTGGTTGTTGTCTTTTTCCCATCCGCACGCCCCGCTTGCTTCGTGTTCATCATCCCCTTCTTCGTTTCTTTTGTCCGGCGACCCAGTGAGTGGCAGGATTGACCTGAAGACATCATTGAAATCTTTTGGAATGACATGTTCAAAAACATTCCTTATCCTTTGCCATTCGCCATTTGTTTTTCTCAAAGACACCGTCTCGCATTTTGGGCCGCTCATTGTTTCGCTCCTTGCTTTCGCTTGATGGCACCCTTTGCGAAGATGTCCGGCGGCATGGTGGCGCAGTCAGGATTGGGGGGGCAACTCACCACCCAACACTGGCGGTGCCGGTCCACCGATTTTCACATTGATTCCTGGATACTTTAACCACCAACCTTTCCAATTTGAGCTTGACTGACAAGGAGGAGATGGAGAAGAATTGCTCGGCAGAATTGAAAGACCTTGCCTTGAAACTCAAAGCAATCAAAGAAAGTATGAAGGAAGAGCAGAAGATTCTGAAAGCAGAACAGCGTGAGACACGCAAGAAGGAATTGCAGGAGAAGAAGAAAGCAGAAAAGAGATGAAAAGAGTGCCGAGCGCATCCGAGCGCGACCAAGTCCGAAGCTTCACGGCCGTGAAGTGTGAAGCAGTTGAGATGCTCTTCGTTGAGCGGCGGGAGCTCTTCGTCGCAGGATTGGCGACTTGCGACTGGCTTGGCTGTCAAGCACTCCCGTTCATTGCAGTTGAGCATCAACGGTGTCATCATCTGTTCCTCTCCCCGCAAGATACAACAGGGGACTTCACATCAAGAATGACGGAGCGATTGGCGCCGGTATGCCTATGAGTGATGGAAGCACCATTGGTCTTGCCGCTCGTGAAGACGATGATGACGATGCTGAGAATTCCGAAGAGGAGGATTGCAACGATGACGACATTGTTGAGGTTGATGAGGACGATGACATTTGAAGCGTCTTCCCAATTAATTTGCCATTCCAAGTAGAAACCATTGCTTGAAACAAACCTCTCACAATATGTGCTCATACTTAACCATTTCACAGCTGTTTTCGGGAGAAAGCGCAATGGATACTACATCAATCTGAAAGCCCTGTGGTGAATAGGATTTGGCAACATACCTGCTTTGCTCCTTTGGATGTCCGAGCAAACAGTTTCTTGCCTTTCCAGAGGATGGGTTGAAGGAGCGCTTATAACATCACTTGATTGAATTTGTCTTTGGAAGTTGAAGCAACTGTTTCGCCTTTCAGTCATTGTTGCCATTTATGATGTGGATGCTTGATGAATGATGATTGATGATTGAATAACTGATGATTGATTGGATGTTTGCTTGACCGGATGTTGCGATTGACCATAGCACGTTTGTGGCACAAACTTTTTCATCGCTCTCTCACTCTCTACCTCGCTGTTGTTGTAAGCAATGGTGCTTCGCCAAACCAAGAAGACTATGACATTTTTTTTCAAAACCCTGATCTTTATCTGAGAGGTAATTCCAATCACCTCACTTAGGACAGCTTGCTCTGATTATTTGATCCGGCTTGGGCTGGAAACTCTCGTTCCCTCTCTCCATAACCATGCCCAAGGCTAATCGTGACTTAGGACATGTTCATGTCTTTTTTTGAAAGAGTATCCTATGACAAGTCTCTTGCTCCTCATTGCCTATTAGCTAGCTTAAATCATTTTTCCCAGGTTTTGCACGGTTTTGTGGAAAAAAATCGTTGCTCTGGGTACCCGCGATTCTTGCATGTTTACCTGTTTTACTCTGATGACTTTGGAACTGTGCACTTTTGCGCTACCCAGTTGTTCTCTCGTGACATAGGACATGTGCGTTTGGGGGTATGTTTCACTCCTCCTAAGTCACTAGAACCTAGTATACGTATGACAGTTTGCCATGTGTTATTAAGTGATTTAAGAACTTAACACGGATTACCATATTTGCACTGTTCTTCAGATTCAGTCCAGTGAAATTGATCCTGTTGAGTTTCATTAGATTGAACCGCGCAAAACTGCTATTTTACCCAATCGATGTCAATAAAACTATTTTCCGTTGAAGGTGACGACTGGTGTGCTTTCCATTCATTGTTTGCTCTCGCAAAGTGCCTCCATGCGTCTCCCAAAAACAGTTGTTCTCTTTTCCCCACGTACTTTGTGGACATCTTTGGCCCTGAATATACAACGAATGGACGGCGCGGAATCGTCTTAATCTGCCCTGCATTCTGCAGCCCCTGAAACCATCAAAAGCACGACTCCCAATGAACGTCACAGAGTTTGGAATCGTCAAGCTCTCCAACGAACTGCAACCCTTGAAAGGAGAGTCCCCAATGGAAGTTACAGAGTTTGGAATCGTCAAGCTCTCCAACGAACTGCAGCCCTCAAAGGCTCAATTCCCAATACCCGTCACAGAGTTTGGAATCGCCAAGTTCTTCAACGAACTGCAACCCTTGAAAACAGAGTCCCCAATGGAAGTCACAGAGTTTGGAATCGTCAAGCTCTCCAACGAACTGCAACCCTTGAAAGCAGAGTCCCCAATGGAAGTCACAGAGTTTGGAATCGTCAAGCTCTCCAACCAACTGCAGCCCTCAAAGGCATAATTCCCAATACCCGTCGCAGAGTTTGGAATCGTCAAGTTCTTCAACGAACTGCAACCCTTGAAAACAGAGTCACCAATGGAAGTCACAGTGTTTGGAATCGTCAAGCTCTCCAACGAACTGCAACCCTTGAAAGCAGAGTCCCCAATATAAGCCACAGAGTTTGGAATCGTCAAGCTCTCCAACGAACTGCAGCCCTCAAAGGCATAAGTCCCAATCTCCGTCACAGAGTTTGGAATCGCCAAGTTCTTCAACGAACTGCAACCCTTGAAAACAGAGCCCGCAATATAAGTCACAGAGTTTGGAATCGTCAAGCTCTCCAACGAACTGCAGCCCTCAAAGGCAGAATACCATATGGCTGTGACAGAATTTGGAATCGTCAAGCTCTCCAACGAACTGCAACCCTTGAAAGCAGAGTCCTCAATGGAAGTCACAGAGTTTGGAATCGTCAAGCTCTCCAACGAACTGCAACCCTTGAAAGCAGAGTCCCCAAAGGAAGTCACAGAGTCTGGAATCGTCAAGTTCTTCAACGAACTGCAACCCTTGAAAACAAAGTCCCCAATGGAAGTCACAGAGTTTGGAATCGTCAAGCTGTCCAACAAACTGCAACCCTTGAAAACAAAGTCCTCAATGGAAGTCACAGAGTTTGGAATCGTCAAGCTCTCCAACGAACTGCAACCCTTGAAAGCAGAGTCCCCAATGGAAGTCACAGAGTTTGGAATCGTCAAGCTCTCCAACGAACTGCAGCCCTCAAAGGCACATTTCCCAATACCCGTCACAGAGTTTGGAATCGTCAAGTTCTTCAACGAACTGCAACCCTTGAAAACAGAGTCCGCAATGAAAAACCCTATCTTTTTAATAGTCAAGCTCTCCAACGAACTGCAGCCCTCAAAGGCAGAGGGCCATATGGCTGTGACAGAATTTGGAATCGTCAAGCTCTTCAACGAGCTGCAGCCGTAAAAGGCATACTTCAAGATAATTTCAGATTTTCCAAGCGTCAGGCTCCTCAAAGAACTGCAATCCATGAAAGCATACTTCCCAATGATTCTCACAGAGTTTGGAATCTTCAAGCTCTCCAACGAACTGCAGCCCTCAAAGGCACCATCCCCAATATCCCTCACAGAGTTTGGAATCGTCAAGCTCTCCAAAAAACTGCAACAGCCCGCAAGGGCATTTTTCTCAATTTGTTCCACAGAGTCTGGAATTGTCAAGCTCTTGCTCTTGCTCTTGCTCAACTCTATACGCTTTGGAGTGGATAAGAAAGCTGGACTCATGCTTCTTGAAACATATTTATGTAGGATTTGTGTCCAGAACAGATGTGATACGTTCCACGTGATACAAGCCACAAGTACTGCGAAATTACGTAGCCGCTGTTTGCGGTACCTTCCTGTTGCCATAGTTGAGTGGCGTGAGGGTACAAAATCACAACCCTGCCAATCCGACGAGAACGGTTTGAGCATAAGGACTTCCAGAAGCATGCAGGGATGGTAAGCATATGTAAAGACTCAAAACAGGGCAATAACTAGAAGAGGATGGATGCAAGAGTCTTATTGGACTGGATGCAGACCCACGAATACGACCAGCAAGGGACTGACAAGAAAGTCAACAGAAGGAAAAACAGGTACAGCATATTCTTGCTGGGATAGATCCTGGCAAGAACAAGACGGCCATAGGTCCTCAAAAAGGTTTCAATGCATCAATTGCCCTTTGACAATCGATGTTCAACCATTCAATTCAGTCAATGCTCACTCCATCACCAACATCAAGTTTCCAGGCATCGAAGCATTACAACATCCCAAATACGAAGACTTTAAACTCAAACAGTGCCGCCAGAAATACAAGGGAATGAACATCAGATTTCCAGTCATCAGTCATCACCAAGAAGGAGGAGTTGACCAGTGTAAAGATTGAGGACTTTAATTTGGAGAATGTAGGAGTGATTGCTGACTTTGGCAGTGAAAGCGAAGATGAACACGAATGCGAGAGAAAAACGATAGAACGAGAAAACACAGAGATAATGAAGTTTGTCAAAAGCCATCCTATGCCTTTGCAAAATGATGACAATGAATGCTGTGAAACAGTAACCAACCAGTTCAAAGAACATAGTGAAGTAAGAGGATTGATATCATATGCTTGTGTTAGGTTTGACATCAGTTGGTAGAGACATCATCATTCAACTTGAACAGAGACGGAGAGGTGAACACAATGTTGATAAATCATTACATATTGTATATCTGTTGGAAGGAGCAATCAGACAACTAAACAAAGGAAATGAACTACCATATTAACGAACGAAAGTGATTGAATGGTGGTGGGATGGAATAGAAGTTCAGAAAATACTGTAATTGATAAAGATCAACAAAGTATATCAATATATCATGACCTAATCACCAACCCAAACACAGACATAAAACCTAAGAGCAGCAATAATTCTTCCCCATCTGAAACCAAACAATGAAGTGAAAGTTAAAATCTGACCCAGAAACTCCACCACATAAAACATCAAGGAAGAAACATTGAACAATAACCTAAACACCACAACAGGCAACAATGAATGCCGGGATGTTCCAGTCTCCCCCTATAAAACCATTTTTTCCCCACCGTTCCCAGCCACGTTGCCCGTCCTTGATCTCCTTCTTCGTGGTCGCCAGATCCGCTTGCGGCGCAAACTTCCGTCGAAAGACCTGGAGCAGGTCGTCGTGGCCCTTGAGGATCTTCATGGCCAAGCTCGGATCAACGGCGCCAGGTGCACATGCGAAAGGGCAAGAAGCACTGACCGTGCTGATGTATGTATATATATGTGTGTGTATGTACATATATACATACATATATATATATATATGTGTGTGTATGTATATATATATATAGATAGATATAGATATAGATATAGATATATTTGCATAGATCTATATATATATGTATATATTCATCTATATATGTATTTACATGTTTGTCTATATATTTACTTATCTATATGTTTCTACATATCTACAAATATGTACGTATAGCATGCCTACATATGTAAGAAGTAAATAAAGTTCAGCACCAAGAATAGTTCCCATTTATTCCACATTTTCATCAAACCTGCATCACCGAACGCAACAAAAAGCAAGGGGTGATCAAAGAGTGGGCGCCCAACGGCCAGGCTGGCCATTTGCTGTATCTTCCATTTTACAGTACCGATGCTGAAGTACTCCACCATTGGTCGCTGCAAAACAGTACAAGCACAGTCCGGAGTATTTCTCGAAAGCTTCCATTTCCGACCTAGTTCCCCCACCCATAATCTACCATGTTTCTCCGGAGTGCTCTCAGAAGCTCGTGTTGGCCACACAAAACAAGAGCTGTTGCCACACTTTGCCCCTCTAAAAAAACGCGAAGAAAAAGACGCGAGCGCGAATGCGGCATTTCGAGTGGCGGGTGGAGCTGAGGTAGCTGTCTGAGTCTGTTCTTTCAAGTTGCAGGGAGTTGCATTTATGGATGACTTTACTAAAGGTTGATAACACTATTGGTATAGTATAGATAAGATAGTTTGACATAGCTATACTAATATCATAGTAATACAGTATTGTCAGTTATGTTACTAATGGTTGATCATACCATAGTTTTAGTTATCTATACGATAGTTGACAGTATACTAGATACTATAGTCGATGGATGACTTTTGGTCCAACAAAAACGTCACCCGTCCATGAAGTTGTCCATCCTGGATTCCCTTGTGAGCCGCTGATCGAACCACAGATTCACGAGCTGATCATCGTCTGTCACCGTTACAGCTGGTGTTGCTGTTGATATATGAAACAATCAGATTCAACATATATCAACAGATGCTAGTGGATATATGTTACTGTTAGTTGATATAAGAAACTGTTAGTTGATATATGAAACATGATGGTCTTGTTGCTTGATAACATTTAATAACCATCAACTGTTGGTTTTTCACCCCTGCTCAGCTGTGACCCCGATCCGCGGCAAGGAACTCCACATCCACTGTGCCGGACAAGGCCACCACAAAACGATGGTAGTGCTCCACCTCCGAGAGTTTGCGAGTGAGGATCTTAGCCATCCAATCTCTCCAAACATCGGCCGTGAAGCAGTCAACCAAAGGAGCTTTGAACCTGGAATCACTGGAATCATTCCTGAAGCGCGGTGGAAATTGCCAAACAAGATATGTAAGCACCAACTCATGAGGTCAGCTGTAGGCACCCTTCTACTCTAGGAACTCAAAGGGATGTGATTCAGCTTCAAACAGGTGGCTCTGTCATATCCAAGAAACCGTGGTTGAGAAAAACCCTTGTCATGGATCTTGTCATGATGATTTTTTGAAGTTCTTCCCGGTAAAAATGATCACTTCTTGAGGTGGGGTACCACGGCTATGGATTGCACCACTGGCAGCTTCTGATGCAACTGACTGGCTTTCAAATAGCTCGAGCTTGGCCCCGCTCCTCCCTGCCACTTGGAGGTACGTTTGAGAATGAGTCATGACCAAGCATCGTAGATCATAGTTTTTCTTGTCATAACCAACTTCACCAAGGGTTTGGAATCATGGAGCCATGGTCAAGCCAGGGTTAAGCCGTGGCTAAGCTATGGTGAAGCCCTGGTGAAGGCAGGGTGAAGCCATGGTTAAGCCATGGCGCGCGCCTGGCCCCACTCCAAGAGCCGGCCCTTGACCGCCGCCAGAAAGGCCGAGGCCGAGATTTCGTCGGCTTCGCTGGGGCCCTGGGAAGGGTGGTTCCCGGTGGTGGAATCTGGGTCCGACACGTAACCACCTCAGCCTCAGCAGTGAGGGGACCTGGGAAGTATTTGTTTTGTCTAAAACATGTTTGTTGAATTTGCTTTGTTGAAAAAAAATCGATTGAATAGAAAAAACACTGAACACATCGAAATAACCAACGATCCCTGGAAGAGTCGTCATATTCTTGTGCGCTATCACTGGAGTTTGTTCATTGGTCTTTGATTCACCTCGTGGAACCCATTGGGAAGTCCACTGGTAAGGAACCCACGGGTGATCCGGTGATCCGCAGGAAGCAAATCATGGGGTTCTTTCAGTGACGGGCTGGGTCAAGCAGTTTACCAACCAACAACCATGGGGGATACGTTCACCAACAAAACTATAGGAAAAACAAGTTGGTTAACAGAGCGGGAACCAGGGGTACAGGGTGAAATGACTCATAGCCCCGAGATCGGAAAATAATATGATTTGCTGCAACCACACATGGAACAAACCAATCAGTTGATCGACGGCTGACAACTACAACAAATGAAGCCACGGAAACGATACCATGCTGCAGCAGAATTGCAACCACACAAACATTGGGGTTGGAGCGCCTAGATTTTTTTGCAAGCCATGGTCGCCCATAGGCGTCCGATGGCCCCTCGCTGCGACAGCTTTAAAAATGACGTGCGAGAGCCATTTCAAACAGGTTCTGGTTTTGTTTGTTTGTATTTTGATATGGCTGTGGGTCAATATTAACCAACCAATAATGGTGGATAATGACCAACATTAATAAGGGAAACAATGGTAAATGATAGGGGAACCAGGGGTACGGGGTTTTGACCCACAGCCATATTTTGTTGGCTCTTTCAGGACACGTGTCCACACGTGACGATGTGTGTAATCCCGCCAGTTCTTCCCAGGACCTCCGACCCTCCTCTTACAAATTTGATATTCGTTTGCTGTGTTCGGTAAGCTTAAATGTATCCATCTAATGTCTATAATTGATAGTGATCTCACAGATCTTTTGCCCCATTCAGAGCACAAAGGGGTGGATTTGTTTGGAAAACCTGCAAATTCTTGAATCATCGCTGATCAGTCGTGATAGATATCACTAGCTGATCATAGAAAACAAGGATTCGATCGATCAAATTGAGTTTTTCCAATCCAACCGATCGGAAAAAAGGATGCGCATGTGGCAGATCACTCCTCCTCAGGAGCTTCCCACTCCTCCGCTTGCTCGCAGGCTGCCTGAAGCAGAACCCTGGATGTTTTAAAGCTCAAAAATTGTACACAGCTTGTAGTGACAATGAGTGCTTTTTGAACCCATGGGCGATACCCCTAAATCTAATGCATACTTTGTATGTACGTATGTCTTTGTATCAAATCCCACCATGTAATGATCGTCACATCACGGGAATCAGGATATGGTTCATATCTTTATATAGATGTATACATATATATATATATATATGTATATATATATATATATTCATATGATTGTGATGATTCTGACCGACTTAATCATGAAAGCAACAAAAAAGCCCTGGTTGTGATTTGGTCATCTCCCAATCTTCACCAGCTGGGATGGCTGGCGCCTCCAAAGGCACTTCTGCTGCCTCTAGCTTTGGCTCTAGCTTGGGCCGCTTCCTTTCCTCAGCAGCCTCCTGCCTGGGCCATGGCTGCGACCCCCAAAAATGATCCCCAGATTCTTGGTGACAGAGAAACCGTAGGAAACTGCACCTCGAAGGCCAGGCGGGGAGTTCTAAAGAGTTGCCGGAGATGAATCTGTGCAGAGTCCACCTATCGTTTTGAGTTTTGAGGCTTGTTTTGGGTATTGAAAGACCCAAGTCCACCCTGGCCCACAATGGCCCGTAGGGACAGATCCACCAGGCCACGGAATTTGGTGAGGCCACGGAATCTGGTCTAAAATAAGAGGCAGAAATGCTCAAACTAGAGTAGTTGTGTGTCAAGACTGGGGCTCTCAAGCTGCAAATTCCAGATTTTCCCGGATTGGCCGTCTACCGTTTTGGATGCTGATTCGGACAGCCATGGGCACGTGGCCTTGTAGAGAACGCTTGATCTCACAAAAATAATCTTGTCGTTGACCTGGTCACCAAAAAGTTTGGAGACAACAAGCCCTACCTGAGCTGGGCATAGCTCACACTGTGCTAACCACTCAAGGAGCTTTCGCACTGTAAGGTTGGGTCACTTGGAACTTACGCAGCATCCAAGCCTTTCAAAACCAAACAAAAGGTTGGCATATGTTGGCATAGAAACAACTAGCTAAGGATTCGCGGCAATTCGCAATGTTTCGCGGTAGCACCTTTGTTACATTTTCTTACTCTGTTTCTTATTCCAAACCATTCAGTACTGGGCCTCCAGCGTGTCCATTGGTAGTCATTGATTGTGCACCAAGTTCCCAATCTCCAATCTTGGATGGCAGATCATTGTACCTTCACGATTCCAGTCGTGGAATACTACAATCTCGATTCTAGTGTGTACATGTGCATGCATTCGCATATGTGTGCATACAAAAGTGATAGAAATGCATAATATAACATGAAAATACATATGTAATCAACATGTATACACACATATTTATGTATATATATATATGTATATGCATATCTATGTATATGCCTATATACATATATATATACAAATATACATTTATACTGCACAAATCATAGGATCATAAGGTCGGATACCAACAAACGTGCAATGAGCACCCCAGCCCCAGCGCCTGGCCCGTGCCAGCGCTCGTTGTCGCAGCCGCTCTTTGCGCGAGGCCGGCAACATGGCAACGGCCCAACGGCCGGCAGCTTGGCAGCTTGGCTGCGCTACATCAACGACACGCCGCGGATAACGCTGGGATCTACTGGGATCCGCTGGGAAGCACAGCACGAAGCATCGCAACACGTTTCCCATTTGAACTTTGAGATTTGAACCATTTTGAACGTTTCAAGTTGGGATTTTTTGAAAGTTGAACCATTTGAACCAAGTTGTTCATTTTGAAATTGGGATTTTTTGTTGAAAAACTTTGTTTCCCAATGTCCAACATGACCAGAGGCTGAGTTCATGAGCTACAGCTTGACGTGTGCTGGTCGAGCCGTTTGGAAAGCATTTGATGGGTTGGCAATGCACTGCACCACCACGGTGTTCTACAAACCCAATGCCTCGTAATCGGGCCTAATCCGTGGCAAAACTTACTCCGTATTTCTAATCCATATCAAATATGGTCCATGTCTGTTTACCCATCACATCTGAATTGACCTGTCTGTCTGCGTATTTGTTGATCTATCGATCTATCGAAATACTTCCTCCTTACGGAAACCTATGGGCATCCATGGGCCTCTGGCCCCCCGCGTCAACTGCACAACCTGGCGTCCACCATGCCATGGTAGCCCCCCTGAGGCCAGCCGGCATGATCTTCCGGGAGTCGTTGCCTGGAATGATCCATCTCCTGAGTTTTTGGACCGTGGGTGAGGATGACCATGCTTAAGAATGAGAGGAGGGTAAGGTATGGTTAGTAATGATTAATGATAATTAATGATGTTGATCATGCTTCGTAATGCTGAAGAATGGTTCAGAATGGCTATATTTAATAACGATGATTAATGGTTATGTATGCTTAGGTGATCAATGATGGTCAATAATTTGTGGATCTCCTGAGTTTTGACCACTGCGCACCAGGGCATCTGTAGGTCTACCAATGAGTAAATTCCGTTTGGGGCAGCTCTCAAATTCAAGCATCTATGGCGCTTTCATGCTATCAAGGGCTCCAAGTAAGGCTCAACCATCTCAATGCATGCACGTTTGTCGATGGTCATGATTCTGAGCTGCCCTGACCGGCCACCCGGGTATAGTTTGATTCATCAAAAAAATGTTCCAGGGCTCTTTTTTGGAAATTGGTGATGACGATGATGCTGACATGGATGATGCTGATGATGATGATGATGGTGATGATGATGATGATGATGGTGATGATCATGATGATGATGATGATGATGATGATGATGATGATGATGATGATGATAATGGTGGTGGCGGTGGTGATGAAAATGATGATGCATAATCATGATGGTGATGTTGATGGTAATGATGCTGATGGTGATGGTGATGGTGATGATGCTGACGATGATGATGATAATCATCATCATAATGGTGATGATGATCATGATGATGATGGTGATGATGATGATGATGATGATGATGGTGATGATGATGATGATGATGATGATGCTGATGATGATGATGATGATGGTGGTGATGAAGATGATGATGCATATTTATGATGGTGATGTTGATGGTAATGATGCTGATGGTGATGATGATGATGATGATGATGATGATGGTAAAAATGAAGATGCGTAATCATGATGGTGATCTTGATGGTAATGATGCTGATGGTGATGGTGATGGTAATGATGCTGACGATGATAATGATCATCATCATCATCATAATGGTGATGATGATCATGATGATGATGATGATGATGGTGGTGATGATAATGATGATGATGAAGAAGATGATGATCATGATGATGATAGTGATGATGATGATGATGATGATGATGATGATGATGCTGATGATGATGATGATGATGATGATGATGATGATGATGAGAGTGGTGATGGTGATGGTGATGGTGGTGATGGTGGTGATGATGATGATGATCATAATGATGATGGTGATGATGATGATGATGATGATCATGATGATGATGATGATCATGATGATGATGGTGATGATGATGATGGTGATGATGATGATGATGGTGATGATGATGATGATGATGATGATGATCATAATGATGATGGTGATGATGATGATGATGATGATCATGATGATGATGATGATCATGATGATGATGGTGATGATGATGATGGTGATGATGATGATGATGATGATGATGATGATGGATGAAGATGATGATCATGATGATGATGGTGATGATGATGATGGTGATGAAGATGATGATCATGATGATGATTATGGTGGTGATGATGATGGTGATGAAGATGATGATCATGATGATGATGATGATGATGATGATGGTGATAAAGATGATGATCATGATGATGATGGTGATGATGATGATGGTGATGAAATGATGATGATGGATGAAGATGATGGTGATGATGATGGTGATGATGGTGATGATGATGATGATGATGATGATGATGATGAGGATGATGATGATGATGATGATGATGATGATGGATGAAGATGATGGTGATGATGATGGTGATGATGGTGATGATGATGGTGATGATGATGATGATGATGATGGTGATGAAGATGATGATGCATAATTTTGATGGTGATGTTGATGGTGATGATGATGATGATGATAGTGATGATTATGATGATGATGATGATGATGATGACGACGATGATCCTTTTAATGGTGGTAATGGTAGTGGCGGCGGCCAACAATCATCAAGTTCCACTCAGCTCCAGGAGAAAAAGGGGACACAACCAGCTCTCAACGTCGAAGTCTCCACTGAGGTCCGGACTTCAGCACGTCCTGGGCTCAAAACCTTGTCAGGCAACCCTTGAAGATTCCTCCCACTTAACGCTAACTAGAAAAAAATGGTTCAAATGGAATCATCGGAAAATAAAAATAGTGAAAATAATCTTCCACTTAACTTCACTTCAAGTGCAAGTTGTGGAAGGTGAAAGATTTTGATGCAGTTGGCTTGGAATTTTCTGATACTGGCTTGCGGTACAGCTATCTCCATATCGGAAAGCCACTTGGCAAATCAAATAACCACATGGCTTGGGCATCATATACTTGAAACATATGTCGTGCTTGTTTGATGTTGAATCCAATTTGTCTCGGACCTTGTTCCCCTGGAATAATCTCGCTTGAGCGAAAGGGTGGGCGAAAGGTAGGCTTCACTGATTGTTGTTTCCTCGGAATCTTCGTTAACTAGGGAATCGCACTGGGGATCACTGGGGTAGGAACAACAGGTTGGAGTACGGAAAGAGAAAATGTCAACACAAGTGAGCGCGCTTGGCTGGATGATGCTGGATGCATTCCAAACTGCCACAAACGTTTCCAAGGTTACACGCCCACATTTGAAAAACCTGCAGGAACATCCCTCTACACACAAAGTCCATGAAGGCAAAGAAGGATCAATCTCCATAGTAGTCCCTACTCTTCATTGTGCCTTCCTTGCCATGTGGCTATGGGATTTTGCCCATCCAAATTTCAGGACTGCGTCGCTGAGTGTTGGGACAAAATGTGATACTGAGGAAGCCATCAACGGCTTGGGGATGGCTCTCAAAACCTGGTACCTCTTCCGTTCATCAAAAAAGCATAGCCATTGAGATGGTCACCCGTCCATTTTCACTATAGATGACCAACCTATGTCATTTCTGAACTATCATCACCTACCTAACTATCACCATTTCACTATATATAGATTACCAACCTGCCATAGGCGATCCTATCGTCACCTACCCATGTGAAAAATCACCTCCCCATAGCCTCCCAGAACTCCTGCATGAGCTCTGGTTCCGAGATCACCTTGCCGTTCTTGTCCCGTCGCTTGGTGGCGATCCGTTGCACCTTCTCCTTGAACCAAGAGAGCGCATGCGAAGCCACAAACCAGTGCTTTGCAAATATACTATGTGTGTACATATCTATATTCAGATATAGATATATTTTGCAAAGACACATTTGTTATATCTATCTATATATCTATATAAATGCAAAGAAATGTATGCGATATACGTTTACTTTACACATATATACATATACATATACATACACATCTACATATATATGTGCTTACTTCTTTTAAATATCTACGTCGCTACATTTATGTGCACACGTATGCACATACGGTGTTCTGCAAGTGTACAGCTGCATTTGTGCCTCTGCATGAGTACCTCTGTGAAAGCCTTATGTACGTGCATGAATTTCATACATAAGTAGATGTATGTACATGTATGTTTAGAAGGTATGCATGTGCTTGTGTGAGTGCATTGATTCAGACTTTGCATATACGAATCAGCTGGCATAGGACTAAGAAACGATCCATGTGAGTGCCAGGCTACTCCTCTTGTGATTTGACAACAAACGAAGAAGCGTAGCTTATCGGCATTGCAGCCACAGGACTTGACGCATAGATTGTTGGTAGAACATATAGGGACTATCCAACAGCTATGGCTGGCTCAAGCAATGGCTTCAATCCCCATATGTGAAACACTATCACTAAAGAGCCATCGAGAAATGCTTAGACATGTTCCCACAAGATAAATGGGAACTGGGTGGCAGGTTGGGAGATCTTTCTTGGGGGGTGTGACATCAGAGGTAGAAACCGCGGTCTGTTGATCCATGAGCCACATTTAGGACTGGCGTGCAGCATGACCTTTACTTGGTAACGGCACCCGGCAGGATATGAGCAGTACGCCTGATGGCTTTATTCCCCGAGTCATATTACTCAATAGCTATCAAGATGACCCAACAGTTACGTAGCTCATCATTACCCATATTTCCTAAATTATAGCTATAACTGGTAGTGTCTTCATACATAAACATGTGACATATGTATTTGTAGGAAAAAATATGTATATATATATATATATTTACTTATACAGTAGATACGTGCTAATTGATTTACATGATCTATTCATCTATCTAAGTACTATGTATGTAAATTCATGTATATCTTGCGAACAAAATCTAATTAAACAGAAAAAACGTTGGCATGCGCTGCGCTGAGGCCACGGCAATGGTTGCCTGGCGGCAGTGACCCTGGGACCCTTGGACTGAACGAATGGACAGGCCGGTAGAAGCACTAATCAAGAGAATAATAAAAGAAGGAGAGAGTTGGATAATGTTGCAATGATCCCCTGGTTGACCACTGCTGGGTTGGCTCCGCTGGATTTTCCAGGACACAACCAGCACTGGGGACCCTTCAGGCAGACCAACTGGGACGTGTGGTGCGAACGCGGAAAAGCCCTTGGAACCATGGGTCTGATGGCATCACCCAATTCCAATGGCTTGTTTCGCATGTCTCAGCCACATCTCCCATCAGATGCAACTGGTCACGCATTCCTCGCCTGCACCAGGCCGTCTTCATCCAACTCATCAAAGGCCTCGGACACGTCAAGCACCAAAAAGTGCCCCCCCAAAAAAAAGGTGAATTTGGAAGTTGACAGTTGACTGGAGAAGCTTTACCATATGGCTATGGGTCAATATCAACCAACCAACTAATGTGGGATGAAACCAACAATAGTAGGGAAAACTATGGTTAATAGTGGGGGAACAAGTGGTACAGAGTTTTGACCCACAGCCATATCTCATTGACAACCTCTAATTCCTCGGTTAAGTTCTTGCTGCCAATATTGCCTAGCTAGACGCTTCGCGAGAATCATGGTTTCCATTTTCTTGACCTGCAATTATGCTACTCTCCTGATATCCCATGAATGCTAGGCAGTAATGTGGTTGAGGGAAAACACTAGTAAGGTTTGCACAGAAATTTACAATGATGCTGGAACAATGCATTGACACTCAAATGCTGAACTACTGATCATATTGAATGCTGAATGGTTTCCACGACGTGGCCTTTGTGGGTACACAACTGCGCGTTCCAATCATGAGAGTTTACACCTGAAAGTTTTCTCATTATTCCTTTCTGGCTCTGGGACCTTAATATTCACCTTCCATTTAAAATGGGAGGACATCTTAAATCCAAAGTCCAACTGGGGTGTTCATAGCCAGTGTACCCCAATTCATTTGGTTTCCTCAAGTCACCACTCTGATCTGACTGAGTGGCCAAAGCTGATTCATACTCCTGGGTGAATTCCAAGATATGGAGGGTGCTAATCTCTGAAACACAGCAGGTTTTTTTTCATAGTCCCTGAAGAATCAACAAATATCGGGGGTTGGTGATGCCGCTTTTGGTCATTTCTTTGGCCATATCCTTTTGGCTGCATGCTGACATCTCTGACATGGGCTATTGCTGAATCAGCTCGGAAACAAACCTGCGGGGTTGCTTTGTACCACGGTTCTTGCTGTTAAGTGCTGCTGTTGGTGCTGTTGTTGTTGTTGTGGTGGCGGCGGTGGCGGTGTGCTGGCATGAGTTGGCTAGTTTTACTGACTCCTCCGGCTCATTACTGACCACTAATCTGGTTTTGCATGGGCTTCCCCTGGTTTTCCATGGGTTTTCCCTAGTTTTTCATGGATTTTCCCTGGTTTTTCACGGGTTTCCTTTGTCACTTGGAGCATCCATGCCCCTCCTGTCATCAACCAACGGCCCCATGGCCGCCCTGCCCGGCCCGCCTCTGGGGGCAACTGGCGCACGTCCGTGGCCTTGCCTTTGTAGACCTCGGGACGGGATCACACCGCGGCACAGGTACGAGCTGGGTCAAGCAGTTAACCATCAAGTTTATGGCGTATAATGACCAACCAAATCAAAGGGAAAACGAGCTGGTTAATGATAGGGGAAACAGGGGGACTAAGGGTTTTGACCCATAGCCAAATAGATCATGGGATGATTGTCCTAACCTGTAGCATTAATCGATGGAAAACGATGGGCTTTGCTGGAAAACGAACCTTGGGGGCCTTGACCATCCTTTCTGCAGTGAACGAACAAATCTTGCGGTCAATTTGGAGCCAGAAAGTGGAAATGCCCAAGTGACACCTCGCCATCCCGGTCCAGGTGGTGGGAGTCTGTTGAAACAGTCCTGCTGACATCCCAGGAATTTGGCGACTCGAGCAGTATCAAAACCCCTCAAAATGAGCAGAGATTCACCCAGCTCATCATGCAGTGTCAGAAAGATCCATCATTCCCTATTCGTGCCCAGCGAACCAAAATGTTTGGCACTCCTGATTTGTGGCGGTAAACCGCAAGCAGTTCAAGTTTTTCGCGCTTCGCCCACACCCACCTAGAAGTCGATGAATCTCTGTCTTCCAAGCTTTCCAACCCATGCATTTAAAATGATAGGTTCCATGGAACCATGTCTGACCCATGAAACCTATCAATATTGGACCATGGTTTTTGGATTGTTTTTACCATACACCGTAAAACATACATTAAATTAAATAGACGATGATATGATGATGCTCCTTCTTGAGGCAAAAATAGGTAATAATCCAATTGCTTTTTCACACATGTATTGGTTGTACACCAATCTCTTGCTTGCTATACTGGTCACACCGCCTCTATTATCATTGCTTCCTTAAGCTTCCCAACAAATCAAGCGGAATAGGTACATTGTTGGGATGCTATCCACACCCAGTTTGGTTCATTTTTTGCTTCAGGATAATCAGTCCTTGTTTGATCACATTTCACCAACAAGAAATTGTGAACAGATCAGCATAGTTGGTTGCTTGCTGATGACCCAATCCCATATCGTGCCTTGGTCAAGTTTTATCTACTTCCCTACTGCCTGTACTCCCAAAATTGCCAGTCACACCCCTCAGGGTTGGTCCTATCTTCGTGCTTCTCAATTTTGCCAGACATAGACTCCAGGATCACTTGATTTTGAGGCAGGATTTCTCCAAGATACTCAAAATCTTACCTCAAAATCACGTGATCCTGCGGTCTACTCTCATTTTTTGGTGGGTCCAAGTTGGATCTCCCAGCTGAAACAGCGCCGCCCCTTCGTCGCGCGCGGGTCTTCGCCGGGCGTCGATGAGACCCTTCAAGCGCCGGTGCCAAGCTGGTCCAGCTGTGGGGGATCCCTGGCAAACGTGGCATGGCCGTTTGTCAGGGGATCACCAACCGTGGATGCTAAGAATCCAAGGCAGCAAACAGAGATACTTAGAATACACATTTTCCTACGGATACAAACCACATTTCACATGCGAGGGAGTAGATTCATGAAGGTTTGCAGTTTTAGCACGCATCGGTTTTGTTGAAAACAATGCAAGTGGCTTGAATGGCCGTGAATATGCCGTATCTGGATAACTTCTAGATCAGAAGCAGGTGTAAAGGCCATGCTTACAATCGTTTCCTGACCATGGTTTGCCCACAAGTTTCAGGTGTCCATCTTATAAGCAAACTACACTTTTTAATGCTGAAGACATCCACCTATAGATCATGGATCTATCAAGTATACATTTCATTGGAGAACTGGTATCCCAATCAGTTGCTGGCCCTACGCATACACATACATTGTAAACTACTCATGCAGATCTATATGCACATTTAAAGTTCCTGCATGTTAGCTACACCTGTACCACCAGTACAGCATGGTCTTGAGATACCTGGTAGTGGTTGGTCCCATGCCCAGTTTGTTGGCTAACTGCCAAACAAGAGTCCCTTCATTCTTGCTTGTAACATCTTCCAAACGTTACGTTGCGAAGATTCATCAACTAATTGGACAGCACCTAGCGTCAATGTCAAAATGGCAACCTCCAAAGCCTTCTCGAAAGGGATAATTAACCATCTCCCAGATGGGTCAATTCAGCAGGGGCCCATCTCCCAAAACCATTGATTTAAATGATCATCTGTTTGGTGGTTTCAACCCCTATGAAAAATATTCGTCAACCAACCAACCAAATGGCTAATTCAATAAACCAACCACCAACCACTTGTTAATAAACCACCAACCAGTCATAAACCGCCCAATTTTGGAGGTCCCATTTTCCCCTTCTTCCAATGCCTGGTTGGCGTTCCATTCCGCCGAGAGAATGGCCCTGGCGAGTTCCTGCAAGAGTTCCGCAGGTGACAGCTGTAGTGGCACTGATGGAGGAAGGCAAAACAGGTTTTTGTTGGGAGATGTTACAGTAAATATCACCCAGGTATATGGAAATTCTATGATAACCAGGTAAATTACATCGTAAAACATGCTTGTTTGGAGATACTGCCAGGTATATGGAATTTCTATGATCATTAGGAATCATTAACAAGGATATTTGTAGTAGTAACAGTGATCATGATAGTTTCTAATATACTTACTGAGAAGAGCTATCTTGCAGCTGACTGTGGATCTATGGATATCTTGGTATATTCTATAATTGCTCAGGACTCAGAAAAGCATTATTGGTATATCTTGATTACATATGGGGGGTTCTTAAAATTGGGAACCCGAAAAACGGACAGTCCATTACTGAAAAGGATCAATATAGGATGATTTGGCGGGTACGTCCATTTGAAGAGAAACCACTATATGGGTTTGTGCATAAATGGTGGTACCTACTGACCGTCCAACAACAGGCATTGTTAGAGGCAAAAACGCCAATTATACCCCCTGGAAATCGAAGATAGCAATGGAAAATCCACCATGAATGGTTGATGTCCCAGGCTTTTCCTATACAAATGGTGGATTTTTCCTCCCCATATCGGATTACAGGAGTGCAGCTACTCACAAAAAACGAGCGCCGCAGCTTGGTTCAGCCACTGCTTATGTCCTTGGATGCGGATCGCACTTTGGCCTGGCACGGAAGTGCGATGCGTCGTCACAGGCCCACACTGATGACCAGCAAGACCACACTGAGACATTGACAGATTTGAAATGTTAATGTTTGTTAACTACATATGTGTTAACTATGTATTTGTTAACTATATATTTGTTGACTATGTATGTGTTAACTATATATTTGTTGTAATAGTGAAAATGTTCATATTTGTTAACTATAAATTTGCGAATAGCACGATATGGAAAATGGAAGACAACTCGTCATGTTGACAAACTTGACATAACAATTGAAATAGAAACATGGAACAGACATATCAATTGAAATAGAATAGAAATATCAATTGAAAGGGTTTTTTCAGATTGTGGTTCCATTGTTGACAATTTTTGGGTGATGGATTGGAGCAATTCCCACTAGATCAGAACCGTCGTTGCCGATGAAATTGCTTAATTCTGGATTTTAAGAACAGGAATGGAAATTTAGAACGACTGGCTGATTGTGGGATAGAGACCCATGGTGTAGGTATTTCCTATGTCATAGATTATGAGCAGCCAAATCATGTGGATGCATATGTCCATGATTTTTAGCAGCACCCCATCACCCTCCCTGCAGCTCTGACTGCCCAACAAATCTGACCATGGACACCCTCGGATGTCAAATGGATACCCTCCCAAGTTGTGGTGGTGGTCACTTTAAAATAACTTGGTTTGGGACCTCAGTTCATGGCCCACTGGTGATGCTATCCATGTCAATGCCAAAAAGCCAATCCACCAGCGACCATTGACTTGTGCACGATTCGTCACTAACATTTTTGCATTGCTATAGCCATCAAATCATAGATGGTGGTTTCTCAAAATAAGCAACCCCCAAAAATGGTTGATCTATTATGAATGCTCAATATCGGATGATAACTGGGGGTACCCCTATGACTTGAGAAACACCCAACTGGTAAACCACTAAGCTCTATCAGGTGCATGTGCTGTCATGGGACAATCCAGCACCCTGGGTCCGCCCATCCCCTTGTACTGGTCGCTGAAGATCAGGGTTCTCGGGTTCTCATCAGGGGCTGCAATAGGTTCTCACCAAGAAACTTAAAAGAACAAACACCTCATGAGTCTATCAACAGCCGCCTCTGATGGTGGAATTTTCTCAAAAAAAAATCCTTCGTTAAGATTGATACAACAGCTAGCCATACCTAGCCACTTGCAACACGAAATGTTGGAGTTGCGACACTGCATCTCCTACGCACCTTTTGCCTTGTTGGCACGGTGGAAAGCTGCACCGATGGTGGATAGCAACTCCGAACCATGGACCCTCTGATTCTTCTAGGGCCTGGATCCATGCCTTCTCGGTTCAGGTGGTCGTGTTGATTTCCCGTGTTCACATGTATCTCACAAGCCCTGGGTGATCAGGTTCGCTCGACATCGGAGTCAGCTTCTTTTGCCATGGAATTTCGATGAAATAGAGTCAGATTGAACTTCAACATCGTGAAACTCTACCTGTTCCACCACCACCAGGATTCTTGTTGCGTACCCATCAACACTTGCAACGGTTGCAAAAATAATCATCAGGTCTCCAGCACAGAATGCTGCCCAAAAGCATCAGAATCACCAGGAGAATGACTAATAGGAACCATTGTATTCCTGTATTCCCCAAGATTGGTGGGTTTATCATCATTCTCCTGGTGATTTGAAGCATCCCATCATCGGTTGGTTCTTATTCCCCATTATTGGTTACTGAATCTCCTCCAAGGAGAATCTCTTCCCAAAAGTCCCTGCATCGGCTGGTCCCTGCCGCCTCGAAAGCATGCAGTGCTGGATGAGACCCCAAGGTACGTTCCAGGGTGTCCTGGTGGCTGCTCGGGCCTTCTCCATGCCCCTCAAGCTCCAACGACACCCGAAAGAAGTTGGGACGTGCAAATTTGGTGAAAAATGGAGGATGATGATGATGATGATGATGATGATGATGATGATGAT
>VSDK01029863.1:227859-268772 GCA_009767595.1 Symbiodinium kawagutii
CATTACATTACATTACATTACATTACATTACATCACATTACATTACATTACATTACATAAATTACATTACATTACATTACATTACATTACATTACATTACATTACATTACATTACATTACATTACATTACATTACATTACATTACATTACATTACATTAATACATACATACATACATACATACATACATACATACCTACCTACCTACCTACCTACCTACATACATACATACATACATACGTACATACATACATACAATACAATACAATACAATACATTACAATACATTACAATACATTACAATACATTACAATACATTACAATACATTACAATACATTACAATACATTACATTACATTACCTTACATTACCTTACATTACCTTACATTACCTTACATACATACTTACATACATACATACATGCATACATACATACATACACACACACATACATTACATTACATTACATTACATGACATGACATGACATGACATGACATCACATCACATTACATTACATTACATAAATTCCATTACATTACATTACATTACATTACATTACATTACATTACATTACATTACATTACATACATACATACATATTTATATGTATATATATATATATATATCGTCAGTGTGTGAAAAGTAATTCAAGTAGTGAATCAATGTACACAGCAAAAAGATCCCAAGATCCTATAGAGGTTTGATTAGCAGCACCCATATCTGTGCAAATATTGTAGAGAACTCTCACGCCAAAAGACACCAACAAGATAGACATCAAACCAATACCTCTTGGCTCCACAAAAGCTGGATAAATGCGATGGATCATTTGCTACAAGCACCATCAGTGAAAATTGCCGGAGCTTCTGGTTGATTCCTCGGTAGTTCAGACGACACCCCACGGCGGCTTCCTTGGAGCTCTAAAGTTGAATCCCTGGGTGGTTTCCTCAACCGTTTCCAAGCTGGTGGAATTGGGTCCCCAACGCATTCACTAAAATCATGGACCCAACCCTTGGCTCATTCGAGAGTTTGTATGGCAGTGGTTTATGTTGATAGTCTTAACAATATCGGTGAACAATAGCGATGAATAATGGTTGACAATCAATAATGATTGATCGTTGGCAATAACACTGAGTTCCCCGATGTTAACCTCCTTCCACCACAAACCCTGGTCTAGTTGAGAATTTGGGATTTCCCCAGGAGTTCATAGTGAAGGATGAAACATGGTGACAGGTCTACAAGCAGGTTGGTTGACAGCTTGGCTGGTCACTTTCAAGCTATCGGCCAGTGGATCTCCAATCATGACGATTTTCCAGCCATGCTAACGATCTTTGACTACCGTCAATCTGTGCTGGTTTCATACAGCCTTGACCAATCAGTGAGCCTATGAATCCTATGAACAACTATCTGCTTTATGCTCATTATCATGAGCTATCGTCAGTCTTTGTTCTGCTGGCTAGTTGATGAGTATTAGTCGGTTATGATAATCATCTTATTATGATGATGAGGATGATGATCAGGTCGTGACCATTGTCAACTAGCGAGTATAGTTGGTCAAGTTCATCATAATAAGATCATCATCGTGCATGAGTTAATCATCATATGAACACACATCAACTGATAGATCAACAAAATCCGTGGGGGGATCTAGCTTCCACAATCAAATTAACCAGCTCAATAGCTGGGGATTCAGTATCCAACATGAGGGGCTTCTTAATGTGTAGTGGATCTACCATTCCTAGTTGAAAACATGTGACAATCCACAAGTATCACGAATCAGCTGACCAAACCAAACCACTACCATTCATAAACATCGACCATAATTTCATAACCATGGGTTGGATCAACTACTAGTAATGATCCACTAGTGATCCACTAGTGATCCACTAGTGATCCACTAGTGATCCACTAATGATCCACCAATGATCCACTAAGCATTAAATGATTCATGTTGGATCATTAGTTGGTTCATGATTTGGGGGGTAGCCCGTACCGCTGTTAAGAACCCCCCCAGCTGGATCCGCCCCACCTCTGGTCAGCACACAGCTCCACAAAGGCCTGGTGGGAAATCGGTTCAGCAGCGGCGCTAGGGAAAAACTCAACGCTGGAGAAGTCGGCCACGGAATTGAGCCCTTTTAAGGCTGGTTAATAATGGTTAATAATAGTTTGATAATGTAATAATGGTTTGATAATGTTCAATAATGGTTTGATAATGGTTAATAATGTTTTGAGACAGGGAATGCAAACAATACAACCATCCAAATTGGCGTGGTAAACAAATCTTCGAAACCCGTGATGAGAGTTGATAATTATGATCCTTTTGTGAAGATGAGATGGCGACAATGTCGTATGTAAACATCTATATATATATATATGTATATGTGTGTATATATATAAATGTGATCAACAACAGCAATAGTAATGCGCCCATGGATAGGGGGTCAAGCCACCTTGCCTCGATGGAGGATTAACAATCAGTCAGCCAATGTTTTGGGCTTGCTCAAAATGGCGGTTTCTCAAGATAGGGGATCCAAAAAAGGTTTGGTTGTTGCCTATGAATGCCTAGTATTTGATGATTTGGGGCGGTCCCCCATTTTGAGAAACCACCAAAAATCACTACAACACTACAACACTACAACACTGACCTGGCAACCTGTGCGAACATTGCATGCACGACTTTTCTGAATATGGGGTCCTTGAACTTGCCAGAGCTGTCAGCACTGAGCAACAGAACGATGGCAACCTACTATGCTATAGTAATTGTAGATGATAGCTATAGAAATGATAACATAGAAACTGTAACTACTGATGAACTAAGAAAATGATAGCCATAGTTCTGTTGCTATAGTTCTGATGGTTGGTATAGCAACCCCAACTGTAGCAATGTCATTACCTGTTGCCATTTGACTACTCACGTGATGCGTTAACTTGGTGGCTCAAAGCTACTGGCCGCTGATACGATGATACTTACTCCTGCACAGCAGGTCCAGTACCAGTACCCCCGAGGAACAAATGCGAAGTACCCCCTGATGGCGAAGAGCATCAACGAACATTTGGGGCAGTTTTTTGGACAAACAAATCTCGGATGATTGTCCACCCATGCCCAAAGAAGCGTTGGGTATACCGTAGAGGCATATCCATGAGTGGTGGGAACACCGAGTATCTCCAGGTATGTTCATATTTGTTTTGAGAGTGCACCACGTTAAACATGATTGTCCTTAAATATGTGTATACAAACCAACATTTCGCATTAATTACGAGCCATATTGAATGGTGACTAACCATGATTCAATGATTTACCCAGATTACCATACCAAACAAGAGTACCAAAACCCACCACACCACGACGGACCAATGGTATCCAATGGCCAGAAACCATGCAGCAACCGCTGTCCCGCACCCGCAGTTGTTCATCGCAACGGTCCTGGTCACGGTCTCAATATCGCTGTCATGGAATCAGCAAGCAACGGATCGTTGCCAATTTGGGGGGTACCAGGGATAGACTTCGATGTCAACTCCGTTTTGACATCAAGTGACCTTAGAAAGTACTAGTTAATATGAGGATCTCTGAAGCGGCAGTGAAAAGTTGCTTAAAGAATTATATGTATTTCATTTCATTTTTCATTTCAGGCGACTAAGGGTCTATCCCTTGCTGCGACTTGCGGTAAATTAAGGCCAAAAATCACATGTTGTGATGGCTCAAAGAGAATCAGCCCTGCCAGTCCGGCAACCAGTGGGAAAGACGCTGGACATCACTGGTCTGGTATTCTGACAGAAAGTCAGCCAAGGGCGATCCTTTCGCAAGCTTGGTCACACAAACACGGTCGGTGCACTGTGCGGTTTGCAACCGTTGTGCGGTGACCCAAGCCAAACCTGCGTTAAATCGCGCAGGGTACTCTTTATGGCGAGAGGTTTTAAATTCCTCCCCACCATGGGTTTTTCCTATGGCTACCTCTGTGGGGTAAACTGCCTGAGCATCGGCATGCTTCCACATACCTCGCTGGACATTCCCTGCATCGAAGGCAAGGAGACCTGTGGGTTTCACCACACTGGCTCCCCGGTGCCACTGACCCAAAATGTGTAAGTGACAAAGTGGGTGCGCCCTGGCCAGCTCAATAGGCGGAGAAGTCCAAATCGAAGCTCGATCTTCTTGACGAGGTGGTGCCGGGTGCTCAGAGAGCATCATCCCGCCCAACGCAATATGCGCTCCAAGTGCTCCTAGACCTTGAAGATAGAAGCTGGACCCAGCAGCGAGTTGGGAGTACTCCCGTCGACTGAGAAGGTCAAACCCAAACAACTGGGAGCGACTGCGTAGGGGTCGGGGCCACCGATGCGTAGCTTCAGGAGGAGGCGCTTGGTGTCTCGCCTCACTAAAGGTCTCGCATGGCGAGCCGTTCATATTGGCTGGGGTGTGTGCGCGCGACCTTGACACGTACGCCGGCAGCATCGCAGAACTCCACCAATTTCTCGTGAAAGTCGCCAGAACGGCGACGGCCCGAAAAGAGATGGACCGCCAGAAAGAACGGGTGGTCTTCTCCTGCCAACTGGAGCATGGGAAAAGGTCGAACTGGAGGAAGGTCTTCCCAGGTCATAGTCCTCAGCGAAGCCAACCATTGAGTTTGATCTCGAAGAGCACGTGGTACCTGCAAGGTGGCCCGGGCTCGTTCGACCTGATTAGCCGGCCCAAGGTAGACTGGTCGATGTGCTTGCACTCGAGGGGCATCATCGAGTGCTCGAAGTCGACAATGTACTCGTTGTAGACGATGTTGCATAAGGGTACGAGGTAGCACCGCAGCGATCTCCTCGAAAGCTCGCAACAATGCTGTAGCCGCGTCCACATTGTCCAAGTCAGTGAGCAACTCCTCAATGCCATAGCGTCCCCATTCCAGGAAGGCGAACTCCAACCAAGCATGAAGATCAGCAGGATAGCAATTAAGGAGTTGTAGCCAGCCATCGCATAGCACATCAACATCAGTGGAAGCAACATCTCCTCGAGGAAGGGAATGCATCCACCTGCGGGTGAAGTACGTAAGGACGTCATAGAGATGCCCAGCGTCATCCGGCTCTAAGCCTGGTTCAGGAACGGTCAGCTCCTGCTCCAACCTTGCAAGTTCCAGAGACAATTGTTCACGTTCCCGGACATGTAAAGGAACAAACTGGGCTGCAGGGCCAGCACATTGTAGCGCATCAAAACGCGCATGTCCTTGAAGCGTCTTGGGAAAGTCCGACTTTTCATAAGAGCTCTGAAACCCAGAAGCGACAAGCTGGTTGTAACAAGGGTTCCCTCCACCTCCACGGGGAATGTAAGAGAGGTGCTGACGGAGCCTCTGGGAGGTCCAGAAGAACCGTAAGCAAACACTGCAGGTAGCACCGTTGACGAAGGGGCGTTCTGGAGCAAAGGTCCCATGGATGCGGCGTCGGTGGTTTGCTAATGCCTGGCCACTCAAAAAGGTAGCCCCACAATCACAAGTATGGAGACCAGGTTCACCGACATCAGTTGAGGCATCCCCATTGAAGGTGGCCCCCGCAGAACGAAGAATATGGTAGAATCGTCCTTGAAGACAATGAACAGCATTCATCATCCGTTCTTGTTGAAGGTGAAGCCGGTGAGCGCCCCGGACCAGACTCTTCCAAGAGAGCATGCAAGGTCTGTGGTCATCTTGCCATTGCTCAAAAAGAGGGCCCAAGTCCTGCGCAAAACCCGGGGGGATCTGCGCGGTCAAGGAAGCCATCCATTCAACATCTGCTTGAAGGCCTTTAATCCAGGCAGTCGCACAATGCTTTGCTTCAGAATGGACAATCTCCTGAGCAAAAACGGGTGCCACACGGAAAAAATGCCGGGCATAAAGAAGTCGGTCTTCTGCCAGCTTGGCTCTCATAGAAGTGAAGCCAGCAGCAAGGAGAACAACCTGGGGGCTTTCCGGATTGGCAGGATCCCAGCGGCGTCGTAGGACCTTGCGTAGCATAGTCACCATCGTCCCCTGCAAACGACCCAATTGTTTCTGGGAAAGCACCGGCCATGCTCCACTTCCGAAGAAGATCTTGGGCACCACCAGCGCATTGAACATCCTCAATCGCAAATGAGAGGGAAAGTGTCGGTTGACCAGAACCTGACGGGATAGCGCAGCGAATGCTTGCTTGCCGGCTCCAATCCGACATGACAACTCCAAATCAAAGGATCGATCCGCTGTAATCATACAACCCAAATGTTTGTAATGAGGGACGAAGTGTAGCCACAGAGGTGGAGCGTCAGCGGTCAAAGGGCATTCAAGACCTGGATGATCACAAAGGAGATACTCCTTACGAAGTGTAGGAGCTCCTGGGCCTCTGAAAGTCACTATGGCACTTGTCTTCCCCTTGGAGAGATTCAAAGGCAGGCCCTTCTGGTTGAACAAAGTGGAGATGTAGGTCATGGTTTCACGAAGGAGCCGAAGAAGATCTTCCCCATGAACCGCAATCAACGGCAAGGCGATGTCGTCTGCCCATACAATGTCAAACGGTTCCAATCCCAACCTGTGGAAAGTAGCAGCCAAAGTAGGGTGGGAAGCCAACCAAAGATCAAGATCTCGAACGAGGTCTGCCATAAGAATGTGCCAGACACAGTCGGCAATAGGACTGCCTGGTCTAGTACCCCGTCGAGTAGTGAAGACATCCCGCCCATTGATTGTACACCACGTGTCGTGGTGTACATCTTGGACCAGTTGGATGAGACGTGGATGCACACCAAGTTGACTCAAAAGAGAAGGTTGGCCCGTCCGACCTCGACCATCTCCAACCAAAAGATCACGTAGGTGGTCAGCATGAGACAGTCCACGAAGAACATCTTCGACATATGTAGTGGATCGCACCCCAACCACAAGCTCACGAATGAGCCGATGGTAGGCATTTGCAATGTCCAGAAAGAGGACGGCGCTGCATAGATGATGCGCATCAGCAATATACATGAAAGTGCGGAGAACGTGAGAACCGAACACCACATTCTGTTCAGCAAAGCCACCTAGTTGTCCTTTGGGGCGAACCAAAGAAAGCGGTTTCATCAGCCTTGTGCGGAGCAATCCATGGAGGCGTTTGGCAGGGGTGCTCAACAACATGATCCCTCTGTAGTGCTCCACAACGGCAGGGTGAGGACGCTTGGCGAGAACTGCCATCTTCCCGCCCTTGTACTGGATTGGTTCTCTTCCCCACGCAAAGGATTTCAGGAACAAAGCATGGAAACGTGGGGCTAATGTAGCAGCGGCTGCATGGTAGACAACCGTGGGGATGGTGTCTAAGCCTGACGCTCGGTCAGGCTGTGTAGACCTCAAAGAGTCTTCAATCTCCACTCGAGCTGGCAAAACGCCCAGAGGCAAAATCTCCTCCGTCTGCTGCTGAAAAGGCCGGGCAGTGTCGGCAAGGGTTTCCAAGGTAGTGGCATGGCCCGCTTCCAAAGCCTCAAAATACGGCTGCCAACATTCTTCAAGCTCAAGGTTCTGCAAAGGTGGTAACGCGGCCTTCCGAAGACGAGTCTTGGGCAAAGCGCCACGAACTACCTGCCACAAACTCTTGGCTTGTCCAGGGTGTAGCAACTCCCCACCACGCTGTAGCATGCTTTCAAAGAAATGGCGATCATCTTCTCGAACAGCAGCGGTAACCTGCCGACCAAGTGCACGAAAGGCAAAAAGAGCACTAGCAACTTCTCGATCAAGAAAAGCTTGATGAGCTGCAAAGAACTCAACTGCATCGTTGCCCAGAGTCTCCTTCTTGGCTGCTACCGACCAACCGAGCAAGACAGCACGCAGCTGGGAAAGCCTTTGTTGCCGACTCCAATCATGAAGGGCAAGACGGCTTGATTTCTTCTCCAGGATGAGGGCCCACGTAGCATCAGATAAACTCTTCTTCTTGGGGACAGCTGTACGACGATGAGAACAGCGTCGTAGGTCACGCTGGAGCTCTTGCTGAAGATGGGCTGCATGAGTGCTCACATCCACGTCCCAATCAATGGGTGTAGAAGCTCCAAAATGCAGCTCGTCGGGGTTCACATAGATCCGAGAAGGAGAGGCATGAGGTGTGAGGTCAGACCGTATAACCTGAGCAAATTGAAGGTCGACCACAGCAGGGCGATGGTCACTACTTGTACCGAATTCCAAGATAGTGTCAACCCACGCCTCACAAGCAGTAAGCTGCCATGCCAATGGAACTCCAACATAGTCAATCCGAGACTGGTTACCACTGGAATGGGTCCAAGTGGCGCCAGGGCCCCATTGGTACCGCTCAAATGTGGCTGGCAAGAATACTTGGTGCTCACGTACCCAGTCAACGAAGCTATCAGCTTTCTGATCAGCAAATTCTGCCTGGTATCCTCCAACAGAACGGCATTGATCATTGCCGACCCTAGCATTTGCATCTGTGAGGAGGACAATGGGCCATTCAGCATACCGAGTTGGTATGCAAGAGCGTAGGTTGTCCCAGAAGCTCGTGATGTCCTCCACAGAAGCTCCCGTGTGAGGTGCATGGCAAGCTACCACAATGCACTTCAAACCTGGCGAGGCCACTCGGACAATAAGGAAACGTGCTCCAGCAGCAATCTGACCGAAATAACTATCAGTCCAATACAAAGCTCTGCCGGTATCAGGACAATGAGCGTAGGGCATTGACTTGGCAAATGCGAGCAGCATCCCGCCCACACCTTGTTTAGTGGCAGCGCTCCGGAACAGATAGTACCGCTGATCCTGGTACCAATGAATCTTTTGGAGACGAGTCTCCTGAAGAGCAAAGACATGGATGCCAGCATCTTCAAAATTCCGTAGAACAATCTCCTGCTTGGTGGGGCCGGAAATAGGAAGGTCTGCGCCATGTGAAGTACCCTTCATTGAAAGGCAATTATAAGTACACAAACGAAGACGGACTTCGGCGACATCAGGCTTCATAGCAGTAGTTTCCCTCATAGAGTGCGGAAAGACACCAATGGAGGGTGTGGTGGATGCCTCAGCGGGCAAGAGCAGCTCTTGCGCCTCAAAGTCGATCACAAAAGCTCCATCGAAGAGGCACCACATCCAATGTAGATGACCAACTCGTTCAGCAGAAGTCCATTCTTGTAGGAAGGAGGACAGCTCAAAGAGAGCTCGGCCCTGTCGGGCTTCAACTGCAAGAAAGTCAACGAGGTCATTGCCTGGAATACCGCTATGCCCACGGACATGTACACATGCGGGCCTGAGTTTGAAGGCCGCCTCCAGGAGGTACATGATGTCACGCAAACCTTGTCCTGCCAGAGGGTGGCGCCTTGCCTGCCAAGACCCATCCAATTGATGGCCCACCGTCTCATTGTCGTAGCAGAAAACCACTTCAGGAGAACAATGAGAGGAGACCGCCCCAAACTTCAAGATATCATAACTGAACTTGACGGCCAAGAATGCAGAAAACTGCTCTGCCATGTAGGCATCACATGGGAACTCAATCTTGGTCGACAACGCCCCCGCAAATTCCCAGCCTTGCGCTGTGTGGACAAAGGCAGCAGTAGCGCTCCCAGCGGTGGAGTCAGCTCGGCCAAAAGCTCCATCAAAATAAACATGAAGACGATCAAATGGCGTGCCTGGAGTCCACCATGTATCCAACCAGCCAGAGTTGCGAAGACGATCACAAGCTCCAAGGGGAAGATCATAGCAAGGTAAGAAAAGGTGCGTGTCAAAGATCTCAAAGGCTCTGAAGACTCCAGAAAGATCAAAACGCAAACGGGGCTTGGCGACTTGAAGGAAGGAAGGGTCATCACCTTCTTCAATCGGTTCTTGAGGTCGGTTGGAAAAGGGGACCGGAACCTCTGAATAAGGGAGCGCCCAAATAGTGAAGTGCATACCATGGTCAGGAGCGACTCGTCGATCAGGTCGAAGACGTTGAGAACCAAACCAAACACTGCAGTCAAAAGCGGGTGGTCCAGGCCCGCAATCTTCAAGCACATCACCATAGAAAAGGAAATTCCCTGGTGTCACCGTTGGCATGCTCGAAACCACAAAGTACTTCAAGTCATAGTTCTTCTCCACCGAGAGCATGATACCAACTCGCGGGTTAACTCCTTCATGTCGTTGGGAAAGAAGGACGTGAACCGATGTTGGCAAAGACATACGATCCCTAGGCTGCGGCTGGATCAGGAATGCATCCAGGGGACAGTCAAACTCCAGCCTGTCAGCCCATAGCGCCCTGGCTTGCGTTTCCCAATCAGCTGAATCAGCTCCCAAAGGAAGGAGACGTGGTTCAAGACAGCGAAGGTGATTCTCATGATGTAGGAACCAAGTATGGATGGGAACCCACGCAGTGTCGAAGAGCTCCTGCACAGGTTCAATGGCTTCCCGAAGAACCTCGACGAATCGTCCACTACCACTGTTCGTGATAGGCAAAGAAGGTGATAATGCCATAGGACGTACCAGCACCGAGGCACTTCGACCATTGACCACATCAACTCTGGAACTGCGGTCCAACAGCACATCCCCAATAGAAGCTTCACAAGTCATCTGAAGGGAAGGTCGAAAGCACAATGGAGCCATCTGACTGACGAGGATCAAAGAGTACATATTGTGGTGCGGCCGACTAAAAAAGGCAAATCTTCTCCATACTCCGCCGTCAAATTGAGTAGACATGTGCAGAGCCACGAACAAATCAGGCGGTGATTGAACGATGAGAAGAGCACCAGCAACACCTTCTTCTGCAAGACCAGCTGGCCGTGGAGAAACCATGAAATAAAAGCGGGCATGCAAAGGATCCAAGCGATCAGCCCAAGTGCGACTGATGGTCGGGGTCGGGAACCACTCAAGTTCATCAGACCCAAGTCGCACCCGACGTTCCTCTTCACATCGAGGAAAGTTCTGGCCATGGAGGTAGTAGGTAGCGAAGACGGCACTACGAGGTTCGTTGGCAGCCTGTTCCTGAGCCTCTAGATCCCAAGTTTCGGCAAGCAATTGATAGGCTGTTCGACCTGTGAAATCAGAGGCCTCTTCAGAGTCAGAATGTGAAGGGCTGCGAAGTGGAGGCACAAATGAGTGGGATTCATTGTCAACCCCCGGATCTTGGAAAGTATTCTCATCATCATCCCTTCGAGGCAGGTCAATGCCAGCCCCTGGTTGACATCTATCAAGAGCCAAAGCGGGGTCCACCTCGAACTTCGTCTGGAAAAGGCCAATATGATCTACTTCTTCATCTCTGCTCAATGGAAAGAGCAGTCGGAGAAGCGTCCCACTCGGAACGGTCTCAACATCATAGTCCCTCAAACGCAAAGGTCCAAACCACACACTAGTAGGTTGGTCATAGATGAAAGGGGGAGCTCCAACTCTCCTCAACACCATCTGGCCACTCAAAAGAGCGGGCATAGAGTAGGCCTGCAATTGCCAAGGCCGTCCCGGAACTGCAAGGTCAGGCCATGCCACAATGACCGCACTCTTGTAGAGTTCCATGTGCTGCTCAATGATGATGTGGGTCAGCTCCTGGTGGTAGCGACCATGAGGAAAATCCAAACTGGCCGGCTGAGCGTGCACAACCGTGATCCTAAAAGGTAGTGTACGTATCATTCGATCCGGCCAAGCATGACACAAAGCATCACGCCATGTATCTTGAGCTCCACAAAGACGAACAATGCGAGGGAGATGGCTGCCATATCCACTACGATGGTCAACAAACCATGTAGCAAAGTCCCTGCAAGAATCACATCCTTCTGCAGTGGTCGAACCATCTTCTTCAATGTCGTCCAGAAGCTCATCATCATCTTCAGCAGCGTCTGAAGGCTGTGGTGAGGTACCACCTGAGCCAGTGGGCGAGACCACATGGGAGTAGGCATCATCAGGGTCGACAAAGGCGGAGTCATAAGCACAGACAGCCGCAATAGCCGAAGAAGAACTCTCCACAGGTGGTATGTGTATGGCAACGTAGTCTCCATGGTTCATTTCTCTCACGAGGTTGCGCTGACTAAGCCAAGGTACCAAGTTGTGGTACACCAAACAGCCATCTCCCAAGGCTTCACAAAAAGCCCTGACATGTGCAGCTGATAGCATAGCAGACCGTAGCATCACAGAGTCAACGGAGATGACCTTGCGAATGGTCTTCTCAGGAGCTGACCCTTGGGAAGGCGTAGTACTGTAGAGGCAAACATCACAAATGATCAACCTTCTGAAAGTCCCCGGCGCCACATCACCCACATATTCCACAATGAAGGCATCCTTGTTACGGGGAATGCCAAGTAATGCACAGGCAACGGGATGGACCATAAGGACATCCTCAACAGACCTTTCAAAGTTGAGGCCGATTTCCCGAAGCGAGACATGCGGGGGGAGCTGAGAAAGCGTAGTGTAGCCCCAAGACTCCAAAACTGTAAAGAGCACCACAGGGAATGAAGCCGCTTGCATCCAAGAAGTAGCATCACCTTCCAAAACAAAGGAAGGGGTAGGGCCTTCCGCAGCAAGACTCCCAAAGAGCAAGGATTCACCTGGTACATCAAAGCAGTCCTTGTCGAGGAATGAAAGCACTTCCCATTGTAGAGCCCACGCAGCTCGAACTGCGGAGTCTGGAGGAAGAAAATCCGGGGCATCACAGATAGAATGGCAGAAATGCTTCAAAGCATATTCTGTCGAGAAGCAGAGTTTGCGCACGGGACATGCTGCACAAGGTTGGTCCACCCCAACATTGTAGGCCTCAATCCCCTGCGCAAAGGAAACGCATGGCGCATGGTGACTACTTCGAAGCAGACAGCGTCGACCATCGCCCTTCTTCATGCGGATTTCATGCCATCCTTGGTTTCCGCAGAACGTTTCCGAACTCTGCGATCTTGGCCATCGTCTGACTCCCCATCGGATTCCAACTGAGTAGGTGGCACCTGGGGTAAAGACGGCACTGGACCCAAGGACTGCTCGCAAGCTGTCAATGCTTGATGAACTTGGAGTCGCAGGTCTTCCTCCTCCGTGTCCTGCGTCAAGTCCACTGGGCCCTCGTCGGTATTGTTGGTCTCCTCCAAAGCGAGCAAAGCAGCGGTACTGGACTCCCCAGAATTGAGGAGCTGAATCTGGCGTCGAGCAGATTCCACTGCCTTGGCTGATTTTGCCACAGACTCTTGGAGTTCTCCTTGGCGCTTTCTGTACTCCTCCAGCTGTTGATTCCAAAGGAGCACAGATGCCTTGAGGTGGCGTAGCCAATTGCTTCTGTGAGTTTTCTTGCCTTCTACAAGGTCGAGGTGACTTTGTTTCGCCTTCCCAAGGGCGGTAGTCGCCGTATGCATTGCTCGGGTGAGCGCTTTGGCTGAATCCACATTGGATTTCTCTACCAATTCGCGCACATGTGGTGGCATAGTGTTGGAATCCGGGTAACACTCCATCAACGCTTTCACCAGTTCTTGCTGATGAGCATTCTGCGAAGACGATGCCGGTTGCGAAGGGGGAAATGGTGACATCGAAGGCGGTGTAGTCCACGGCGAAGCACCCGCACCAGAAGGAAACTTTTCGAAGGGCGAGAAAGTAAGCTCGCTTTGGGCATCTTTGGGGTTCTGCCCATCTTTGTCTTTGGGCTTCTTTTTCTCTTTCCCCTTTTCTTTCTTTTTCCCTTCCTTGGCTCGAGCGCTCCAACTGCGCTCTTTTCCCCTTGGTTCCTTCTGGGGTCTTTCCCATCCCCATACATCTTCCCAGCAAACTTTCTGCCAATGTTTCCCACAAAATTGACAGAAGATGGCTGCCTTCCCGTTCCAGCCTGGTGATCCCTGCTGGCTGCAGGGTGTACATTTCCAGCCTCTGTTCTGGGGCTGTTGCGCTTCCATGGCGATTCTTCTCAGCAATCCAGGGTCTCGTGAATGATGGGAGCTCAGCGTGGTCCACAGGCCACGCAACCGATCCCTGGGCAAGCAGATAAAGCCCCTGCGGTGCAGGAACCACTGCAAGCGAGCACGGGCACGAGCCCTTCGAAGCCTCCTCCTGGTACCACACAAGATGGTTGCCAAAGAGGACCGCAAGCAAGACCCCGTAGATGAGGTAGAGCCAGCAGTAGCGCATCAAAGATGCGCGCGAATTGAAGGCACACACAAAGTGAATGCCCGCGGCCGCAATTGCTGCGCGGCTCAGATCAAGGCCCCCCACGGTCCAATTTGGGTGTATTGGGAACCGTTAGAGCCAAGACACTTGAATTATATGTATGTACATGTAAATATCTACATATACATATAAATGTATATTTACTTATTTATCTATTCATCTATGTATGTAATATGTAGCTATTCATTGATTAATTCATGATACATATACTATACAGCGTAAGAGGAAAAACACCGTGACGATCCCCGAGGGAACCAGCCGAGTAGGTGTTCCACTCGCACAGAATCACACCAAAGATCTGAGCGGTGAATTCCTCAACAGAAATGGGTGATCCAAGGAACACAAGCGCCATGATTTGCAACGTAAAAACAACGTAACCTTAATCATCTGATTCCATTTTCATATATATCTCATAGCTTTTATCTATTTGATCTTCTCTCATCTTCTGAACCGATATATTTCTTATTCTTATTTTTCTTCTGTCTTCTTTTGCGTCTTTCACCGTCACCGGCCACGTGGTCACCGCGTCCTCCTCGGTGGTCACCGCGTCCAGGCGTCCGCTGCTGATGACGTAGAGCTCCGTGCTGATTTCGCCCGCCTGGGGCGGTGGCAGCCACTGCAACGTTGCGGTGCCACAACGTGGCATCGCCACAGCTGCCATAGCTTCAAAGATGCTGGATGTTCCACAGCGCTAAGCTTTCAGATCCCAACAAAAATTCAAGATGACCCAAGACAGAACCTTTAAGATGCTGAAATCCCTGAGTTTCCTTTTTCGGAGCAATCCTTTAGCGAAACTCCACCAGTTGATCCGCCCGCCTGAATGATGCACATACGGAAGGGAACCTGCAGCAAACGGAACAAATTGCGGTCCCCGCTGGTCGGCTATCTGAAGACCTTTTAAGGCGTGGGTGGTATTGAACTGCCGCGGTTGCCCACGCTATCTAACTATCTTGCTTTAAACGTCGGGTTGTTGACACAAGTATTGTTGAACCAGTTGTTGCACGAGAGTCATTTAGGCACGGCGGAGCTAAATTTACCATCAGTCTCATGGGCAGTCAGAATCGTGTTGATACCCAGTCAATTGGGCGTATGTCAAAATCAGAATCAATTCCAGAATATATATATATATAATTATATACTGTGTACTCTGCAGGCTTACATGCGTGCAGCAAGCTGCACATGCGACACCTTGCGATGGTGCAGAATAACTGTGTAAAGAACATGGCCCGCACCTTCATCCTAGAGCTTTCATCTTGCCGCATATCCCAACCATCCAAAATATCTAGATATAAATATGTGTATATATTTGTACATAATCATAGATATATATATATATATAAATAAATACATATATACATATATAAATACATAAACATAAAAACATATAAATACATATATATATATATATGTAGACAGATATTCTATTCCAAAATCATCAATACTGCCAGCCTTTCGTAAAGGATTCTTCCAGCCTCGCCTGCATCGGTGCAGCTTGGAATGCCAACTCGGCAACAAGGCTTTTCTCAGAGACTCCCAAAGCTGCCTGTGCAGAGCAACGAGCTGGGTCCGGCTCTTGGGGATCCCATCCATCCCGCATTTATAGATCTTTATAAAGGCCACAACCAACCGGAAAACAGCCAACAACCAGCCAATACTCCGGGTATAGGCATGGTCAGACAGAGACCTGAAGCTTGCAATGAGAACATCGTGGAATCCAAGCATTGCAACCCGAATCCGCTGGCTGTGCTAATCTTTTTGCGCACTGCAAAGAAACTCCGCGGGAAAACTTTGTACTCCAGACGATTTAACCACCGGAGTAGCACGAGCAACCAGTTGGGCTCTGGTTGTTACCTTCTAAGGTTTCAACCCGGACCTCAGACACTTGAGTGTTACAGGGTGCTTTGGACATACTGAAGAGGGGCCGGACATGAAAAGATTCAGAAGATTCATCTTGTTGTCAAGTTGAAGTTCATTTTACACAGGTCGGAGTTCCTTAAAAAAAAACCTGGCCAGGGCAAAACGAGTCTACACACTACGTCTTGACAAGACCATCTGCGCCCATCCTAAGCCAGCTGGCAGCTACCCCCCTTGCACCAGTGGGAACCCCCCTCAGTTGACAGGCGCTGGGAGGGGCAACTTGCCGCTGTCCAACTCCTTCTGCATCTGCTCCTTGGTTAAGAGCCCTGGCAGCTGCAGGTCCTTCTTGTCCTTGATCAATGGCTTGCCATAGTCTGCTTCAATCCAACTGGAGCCACCTTGGCTGCCACGCTGGTGAACGTTGGAGCAATACACAAGAGGGGATGGCAATGGTCCGAATACTGGATCGAGACCTTTGTAGTGGATGAGCTTCCTAAGTTCAATCGTATCTTCCAGGCCCTTGGAGCATTGTCTGGAAAATCTCTACGTACGGAATAGGGGGCTTCGAAACCTTTCCACCAATGGGCTGTAAGTAATGTTTGCTTGCTTTGAAAATGACTATCGGCTTAAGACATTGTTCCTGGGCAGAACGAATATTATCTGCTTGATGGTTCAGTCCATCCCAAGTCCCATCGGAGAAAGACTGGAAATGCACCATCAGAAGAACAGCGATGACAAGCTAATGAATAGGAAACGAGACGATCAATGAAGATCAGACCCCACAGATACCAGGTATCTCATCTGAAATAAAGCTGACTGAAGAACTATATGGGAAGATCAATGAAGAAACCTGAACAATCACCAGCAGAATTTATGGCTGAGCCACGCTCCTCATTGAGAGGATCATAGCCCGACCAGGCCTCAGCGCGAACTGGGCAGGTCAGGGGGTTTTGGGGAGTGGAAAAACCAAGCCGCGCCTTGACTTTTCACCAACAGAGAAGCAGGATTGCCAGTTGAAAATCGCAAATGTGACGATGCAGTCCAGTATTCAAAACCGTCAAGAAAATATATATAAAACAGATGAGAACTGTGATCTTGGTCAGAAAGATGTTGATAATCGGCTTGCAGTCCAATTCCAAGAGCAAGGGGCAGCCAATCCACGGAAGAGGCCGTTCTGCTGGGGAGCTCCAGACTGGTCCACGTATTTGGGGAACCAACCTCAGGCGTCACAACTTCGTCAGCCCTTGGAGATGGAACGACGCTACAGAGTGGCTGCCCAGATTCGAGAAGCCTATGCCGCTACATGTGAAAAGGCCACAATGTCCGTTGGCCCGATAGCTGCCAATGATTTGCAACGGTTCCTAATGATAACAGTCGATGTTGACAAGTGATGGACAAATGAAATATTGATGAATTCTCGCAAATGACGACATAAATGTGAAATGTTGTGAAATGATTGTTGTATGATGAAGAATGGCTGAGAAATGACACTACCAATGACCAAAATGATTGACGTTAATTGCTTTCCCTATAGGTTGTTGCTTATGAATCACCATTATATATTCATGGTTAATATTGACCCATAGCCAATTATGATGCTTAACGACCATGGGGTTACACCACCACTGGCCCGTGGGGAAGCACCACGGATACCCCAAATGGCTCCATGTTTCCGCCGCAGCTCGCGCTTCGAGCCACGCTTGTGACCGTAGCGCTTGAGCCAGTACCTGGCAGATGTCCATCAAACCAGAAGCATGGTGGATGAATGGTTGGTGCTGGCTGATGATGAATGATGATTCATGATGATTGATGGTTCGTGATGGTGGATGAATGACTGGTGATAGTTGCTGTACGAATAAGGATGATTATGCTCCTGGAAACTAGCAGTTTGACCTTCCAAGAGGTGGGAAGAATGATTCATGGATCATAAATGATAAGCTGAATTGATGATATATGGTGATCGGCTCCTGTTGATAACCAGCATTAATGGTGATCACTGGGACTTTGTCGAAAGCACTGTGGCACAGTGGTTGTTAAGGCTACAGCTGCCAGGCGGTCGTTGCTAGCAACCACTGGGCTGATGTGTAGGCATCCGTAGTGTTTATCTGGAAACAGATAATGGATATGCACGCACGCACCCACGGACGCATGTATGTATGGGTGCGTGCCTGCATATGTCTTAGTTTCCAGGAACCTAATTATCCTTATCTATAGTATATGCATACATATACCTGTATGTATTGTTGGTGTTACTTGTAGCATCTTCGGGATTAAAAACGATGGCCCAAGCGACTGTCTCGATGTTACAACCACAGCCTTGCCGGCACGCACGCAACCCACATCGGGACAGGCAGAGCACTCGTTCTCAGCAATCTTCTTGGGATCGTCGATGCCAGCCTGTGCAATCTCCTTCTTCAGCTTTCCTGGGGGAAGGACTCACGGGGAGGACTGGCTGGCAACTGGTACCATTTTCCGGCTGACTAAATCTCGAATGGCAGTGCTGAGAAAGAGATTGGTTTTGATAGTGTGCAAACAGAAGAGTATGCTTATGATGATACGAACGAGCATGTGAAGTCTGCATGCCATATTCTTAGTGCCTGCCCTTTCGTCCGCGTCCAAATCAATACCCTTGGTCCCTAGGTCAAGATTTCCTCCGAAACTCATGCATTCACATGATCCAGGTCATCCGCCACGGCCTTAAACCCAACCACAGGAAGAGTCTCGGCCAGCTCGACTGCTTTGGCGTCGTCACTACCAGTGGTGAACATCAACAGACCAAGTACCTTACTGCCTTGCTAAGGCTAAGGTCCTTTGGGATCCTTTTGGGGCATGTTTGCTCTTGACCCATCACAAATGAATAGCTGCTCCTTACCCATGAGATGCACATCAACTTGCCACCTAGTACCCGAGGTTTCAGCACAACCAGCCAACCAGCTGACCAGGGGACCAGCCACCAGCCAACCAACCAGCCAACCAACCAGCCAACCAACGAGCCGACCAACCAACCAGCACGTTGACGGAAAACTGGGGCGAGCAGCGAAGGTTGGGGTTGTTTCCGCTGCCACCGAGCATTTCGCCCAACTTGATCTTGATTGGTCCCAGCCTCAGACCACTCGCGCACAAGCTCTTGACTGCAGGAGAATCATTTTAAGGTGTTTAAGATACCTACAAGGTACCCAACTTGAGGTATCACTGGGCGCGTCCATGTTATGGCATGGGCGGATTGACTTCAGGAAGATTCCAGCTTTCCTGGGATGCTTGCCCTATCTTGTCCCATGTTGTCCCTATCAAGCAGCCAGATCAAGGTGTCATTTCAATGTGGTCATGGCTGAGTCCTTTCCCCAGGCGTTCAGCTCCGCACTGGAAGATTGGAGGAGTGTCAATGCCCTGCCTCACCTGTACAGGCGATTTGGAAATCCAAGGACGTTTGCCGCACATCATACATGATTAAGAACGGTGACTGCGAATCTTTATGTACCAATCCGAACAATAGTCTTTAACAACACAATGTTAAAGATGTGGATACCAATGATCTCTAAGAACAGTGTTCAAGCAATGGGAACCACAGTGACCAAAAAAACGAATAACCAGCTGGATGATGCCATATCAACAGCGCCATTCGATGGTGGACTTGCATGACTTGGTGGCTTTTGGCAAGACCATACCGACCGTTGGTGGAAAGGTTGTCCGAAACAACTTCATCAAAAATACCATGAGTAACCGCTACTGTCCATACCGTTGCCAATCGCCGAAAAATAGTATAAACCATCATCATTCACCATCTTTGCTTATTTTGTGTATCACCAGTTTCACGTGCGTCTAATCACCACCACCACCACCACCACCACCACCACCACCATCATCCTTGCCTCCTCAGGAGAGGCGCGCATGCGGTAGCGGTAGCCCTGGGCCCACCTGGGGGGAAGGTCTCCCCTTACGTCAACCAACCGATGTGAGGATGGCATGGATGGGAAGATGATCTCTTCACTGTGGTTGATGTCTGGTTGATCTCTGGATGATCTCGGGTTGATGTCTGGTTGATCTCTGGATGATCTCCGGTTGATCTCTGGTTGATCTCTTGTTGATTTATAGTTCATGATAGCTCCAGCATGGTTAACAACAGGCTGAACTGTGGTTGATCTAGAGTTCATGATGGCTCAACTGTACTCGCTTAACCAACAACTCCGAATAGTTCTTAACGACCGCTTACAATGGAAACAATGGCTACAGTACCTCGCGTTGCTTCTGATGAACAAAGTCCTGAACCACCTGAGGGCACTGGATAGACAGGGGACAGCCACATGTTGATGGCTCCAGGAAACAAGCCGCTGAACTATAACTCCCATAGAAGCTCTGAGCCACAACAGTTCAACTTGTGGAACCTCCAACTTCGGGGGGTGGCTTCCTGGGAAGGCCCTGCGCCAAGGGACTGAGACTTCTCAAAGCCCTTCTCGCCTACCCAGAAGCCCTCGGACACCTGCAGGGATCGATCGCCTCGGCCATCAACTGGGGTCATGGCTACAGCAGCAGTCGCTGAAGGTTCCCACCTTGAGATGTGTGAGTTTGTAACGCACTGTTCAGGGGGGCCATGTTTAGGCTTGCAAGCCGTCCAGTCAATTTTTTGGGGGAAGCGTTTGCTGTGGGTTTAAGACCCCACTTTACTCCTGGTGAACAGAAGAGTGTTCACCAGCCGGTCCACCTACGAATTGCAGCGTTTTGACTCACATGTCCCAATTCAGGAGCCAAACAGACTCATTGCGGTCAAGGAGCCTTCGGCCGCCTCGAGCATCTTGTCCTAGGCGCTGGAGTCTTCCAAAATCTCTCTGAAATCGGTGAGAATGCTTAATCAAATGTATGTACACAATATATATATATATACTTGTTTATTTATCTATTTATCTATTTGTTTATTTATTTACTTGCTTATGTATTTATTTATGTATTTATGTATTTATTTACTTACTTATTTATTCATTTATTTATTTATCTATTCATTTATTTATTAATTTATTTATTTATGCATTTACTTATTTTTGTGTATATATATAAAGATATATAAAGATATCCAACTGATCAAGATCAGTGATAATGATCAAAGTGATCAAACTCATCAACCTTCATATCTGAACTAAGCATACTGAGAATTGCTCTCAATCCTAAATATTGACCAAACAAGTTTCGTGATATTGCCTTGGACACCAGGATGGCAAGGACAGAACCACCTTCGGGAAGGACGAAAATCTCAACAGTGCATCTGTTCATCTCACCAACCCAGCAGCTTTCGAAACCTTTTGAGGGTTCAGGAGTATGTGAGGGTGTGATGGAAATCAAGAGATCCTTTGTTTACCAAGTGCTTGCCGAGTGGTGCAATGCGTTATGGTGATGGATCACAGGTGAATGTACTGGCTTTCTTGGAAGGTGGTAGGAGGTTTAACAACTGTTCCAGCATATCAAGTGATGCCACCTATGATGACAATTTGCTTCACTTAACCTGGGCGTTGAGGGAAGCTGCTCCCACAACCGAGCCGCAGCACACTGCGAATACACCGAACGCCCAGCTACCAGCGGGCGACAACTAATGACCGCTGCCAAGGGGCGAGTCGGTATCCCTTCATTGCGGTGTCAGGGTCCCGCCTGGGCCGCTTCCACCAGGTCACCAGGGGTTCAGGCGGTGAATTCTATGGATCAGCTGATGATGAAGTTGGTTACCCTTTGCTTGTCACTAGCAGCAAGGTACTTGTTGGTTACCATGGCAAATGGTACGCAAACTAACCGGTTAATCAATCAACAATTGTCTTATTGATGATTGTTAACAATCAACCATCAATAACGTTGATTTTTTTCGCAGGTTAATAACGGCCAACAATGCTTCTTTCACCAAAGACCCTCAATGGTGAGGGGATGGTACTGGCTACTTGGCCCATTACGATTGTGATGGTGGCTAGTTGGGACACAGCGGCCAAAACAACAGAGGTTTCATGGCCAACAACAGCAACGTGATTTCATCGCAAAGCTGATATTCCCAACAATCATGATGGACAAATAATGCAGTGGGGACAATATTGCTTCCTGCTGGTAAAGTATGATGGATGAGTGCGAAAAGATGTAGCTTCCATGCTTTCTTAGGCTGCCACAATGCCTGGGGTGTCGATGGTAAGTTAGGTAACAAATTGTTGCTGCGGGGCCGCATAGCCCAATACAGGTTGCCCGAGGATTTGCTATCGTGGAGTCCCCCATGGAAATCAGGCCATGACAGGCCATGACCCACCACGCCATGACCCACCAGGCCATGACCCACCGGGCCACTGCATTTTTGTTCCCAAGCCCTAGCTGTGAGAGATGCTCTCGCTGAGGTTAAGAAAATCTGGGACCAACCAAGCTGGACCTTTTTACTGTCTGTAGGGCCAGGCTCTGTTTAAAAATATCCTAAATGTCTTCCACGACTCGTGGACAACAGGCGGCCTTCCCGAGCAAAACTCTCACATCAACCAAGTCTCCGACTGATCAGACGTTTCTGCAAAAGGATCAGCACATGTCAACCAGGTATGGTCGTCATCACATTCTCAGTTCTTGACTCATCAGTCACCATCTGAAAACAAGCATCATTCTTGTATCTATATCCAAAATCCGCCAGGTTTCACTATAATCAACTAGACTAAGATCAGAAAATCACGAAAAAATCACCATCTGAAATCAACGAGCCCACCAGGGCCCACCATCACCATGCATCGCCTGGGCGATGTCGAGCCAACGAAGGCATAGCCCAAAGCCAAGGCGCTGAGCCTGGCGACCGGTGGAACCCCCGGGGAACCTGCGGGGAACCTGCGGGGAATTCCCAGCTGTGGAAATCCAGGGGCATTTTGAGGGGTGAGGAGCTAGAATCTTGGGGGAGGATCAATCAATTCCTCTACCAAATCGAGTTTTTAGGATTGATTTGTTGAACATCAACCTCAGAGATCACTCAACGTCTAAGGGAGATCAAATGCTTCGGCCCCAAGAACCGGACATACGCATGGCTAGAGTCAACTGGCTTGCTGAGCCCAGTCGACAATCATTCTTTGCCATAGCTGACATGTTCAAATCTCAGCAATACCGGCCATCCCTCCTGTGGGAAGAAGCTTCCTATGGGAACCTCCATGAAAAATGATATCTCCATCCGAACCCAATTCCGCAGCAATCCGCAGGTCTGCGAGGGCACCCTCGTCATCTTCGCAATCCCGTGCTGATGCTTACGGAAAATCTACCAACGGGCATCCGCAGCTAACGCTTACCATACGCCCGGAAAAAACAAATCAAGAAAACATGTGTCACTGTAAGGTTTCACCATAACATGGCTTTTAGTTTCACTGTGAAAATTGGCATGTTTCACAATTTCTAGACATTGGGAGGTTTCCACTCCCATCTTGCGCCCAGTCGCGCGGCCAATCCACGGAAGCGACGCGCAACCATTGCTACGCGCAAAAAATGGAGCGGCGATGGGCTGCCAAAGCTTGAGCCCAGCAGAACCGGTGCCACCAATGGCGAGGTACCCTTGGGTCAGTGGGGATGAAGGAGTCACCGATATCGCCGATACAGTATTTGGGGGGTTCTCGAAAAATAGGAGGCCCCCAAATCATCTTTCCTGAATCGTTATTAGTGATGAACCATGCCATTTGTTGGGGCTTCCCTATTTTAAGAAACCATCTATATCTACTGTGATCTATCGAATGGATTCTCTCGTGGGTGCGGTTGCTGTTCCAGCCAACCAAATGTATTGGGTGGCTCAGCCCTCAACATGTTTCCCCTCAACACTTTCGTTCATCCCCGCATTGTAAGGTTGGTACCCTCATTCCTTTGTTGATTGTTGCTGCTGCTGATGGAAGCGCGGTCTGACATGATCACCTTCATTGTATTTTTTTGTCGTGTTCATCATCCCAATTGGATAGCACAAACCAAAATGAATTGGCAAACATAAAGCAAAACGATCACGTGCATGCAAACGTAATTCACATACACACACTACACCACACCCAACCACATCACACCGCACCCCAACCCACCCCAACCCGCCACATGACACGACACCAGACCACACCACACAACACAACATCACACTACACCACACTACACTACACCACATACATTACATTTCAATGCATTGCATAGAATGTGTGTATGTATGCACACATATGTGCGTGTGTGGTGCATCTGTGCGTATGAAGGTGCTGAGCCAGAGTTGACAACAGCACTGGCGGCCAAAGAAAGAAATGACGAGATCCTTGAGGGTGGTAGCAGGCATGATGCATAGGTGTGCACAGATACATGTCCGCACAAACTTGGACACGCAAATACACGAAGCCATGCACATACACAGACATGTTCACGACGTTCACGTACACATCCACGTAAATACATCTGCACCTGCCCAGTGTTTGTAAAGCAAGACCAATTCCAGTCCCTTGATATGTGGCTGTGGGTCAAAACCCTGTACCCCTGGTTCCCCTATCATTAACCATTGTTCACTATTATTGCTGGTGGTTAACCCCCCTTAGTTGGTTGATTAGTATTGACCCATTGCCATATGTGGCCTCCAGGATACCACGACTTGGGAAACACCCGCGGAAGTCCAGCCTCTATGGCCTGAAAGTATTGGGACTGAGAACTTTCAACCTCGGGAAGCCACAGTTGCGAAGTGGTTCAACGGTGACCAAGAGAGATCACCAACAATCATATTGGATAAACAACAATCACATGGTGAAAAAAAAGGGTTCCAAGGCTTTGAGTGACTTGGATGCCAAAAGCTTGATCCATGAATCGTTCTCAAAATTCCTGAGTTGATTCGAACACAACAACGGAGAAGAACAATGCAAAAGACAAAGCTGTGGATGAAAACACTTTACAAAACACCGAAATCAATTCTTTTCCAACAAAACGAGGTACCGTGTGTGTGTGTGTGTATGTACATTTTATATATATCTATATATATATATATATATACTGATCGATTGATCATTTAAGCCCCAATAAATTCCCACTTCATCATTTCATCCCAGCCAGATACCCACAAGCTTCATGATCCCGAAAACATCAACCAACACACTGTTTCATACATTAATTTAAAAAAACGTACTTCTAGTAGCTATACATGCAAAAAGTGTGCGTGTCATCACTGTCGTTGACATTGTCACTAGTCATATTGCTGCTATGAAACCAAGTGTCCAAAATGAAGAATCAACAGTTTCTGCCGGAGCTCAACTATTGTCGACCAGCTCTGCTCAGTGTTCTTGTGTGCACGCTTTTGTCAATCTAGTCTTTCAATGTAGTGACTAGCACCAATAGGCCTCTCCTTCAAGTTTCCCTCTTGAATCAAACCATCCCTGGTACACCAATACTGCTGCGGTTGCTTCGCAGGCTACTTCGTCTTGGAATTCTATTCGTAATCTACAAAATCTACAGGCATTGTTAGGATTGCTAGGAAGACATGCCATCCTCTCCTCCACCAGAATCACACCAGTCAACAGGTAGGGGCCGTTGTGCTCCGTTAAGAATGCTATTGTGGCTAGCTTGAACCTGTTGATGGGACTCTCCCAACTTGGATTTGACCACTTCCCACATTCAGAAGATGCAGAATGGATATAGCCGATAGCTCAAGATGTCAACTTCCAAACCGAAATTCACCAGAATCACTAGGCCTGGGGGCACACCACAAACCGTAACCCACCCCTCGCAGCAACTGCGCCACAAACGGCCACCCTGAACCCTGAGCTCTGCACAAGCTGACCCCGAAGCTGGCTGGGCAACGACAGCAGCGTGGCTTGAGCATCCTGTCAGCACGTGACGGCATGTGATACTGGTCAATGTTTGCCATGGTCAACTAATGGTGAGTGGTTGATGATGATGACGATGATGATGATGATGATGATGATGATGATGATGATGATGATGATGATGATGATGATGATGATGCTGATGATGATGATGATGATGATCATGATGGTGGTGGTGATGGTGATGGTGATGGTGACAATGACGATGACGATGACGATGACGATGACGATGACGATGACGATGATGATGATGATGATGATGATGATGATGATGATGATGATGATGATGATGATGATGCTGTTGTTGTTGTTGTTTTTGATGGTTATCTAGGTTCATTGGAGGTTATGGTTGGTTATGGGTGGTTTCTTTCATGATTGTGAACGATGGTTAGTAACGATGGTGTTCATTGATTATTCAATTGCCATTGACAGTTGAAAGATGTTGAAAGGCTGGTTCTACATAAGGGGGACAACCGGCAACAACAACGACAACAACAATGGGATACAATGGGTGCACATACTAAATATATCTATCCCTCTTTCTATCGGTCGTCTATCTAGCTGCATCTGTCTCTATCTCTGTCTCTCTGTCTCCTTATCTCTCTACCTCTGAATCTCTCTATCTCTCTATATCTGTCCTAGTTTTGTATGATCTTCTGTGTGTCTATCTCTGTTTCCGTGTCTCTGTGTTGCTATGTCTCTGCACTCTGTCTCTGTCTGTTTGTTCGTTCGTCTGGCTGTCCGTCCGTATCATTTGCCCACGCATTCGTCTAACTGTCCGTCTGTCCATCGGGGTCACTGCCTCTCTGCCTCGGTCAGTCTGTCTCTCTCTCTCTCTCTCTCTGTCTCCATCTCTCTGGCTTGTCTTTTGAAGTTCTGTATCGGCTTCTCTGCCGTTCTACCTATCCATCCTTACCTATCCTTACCTATCTTTACTTGTCCCATACCATCCATCTCTTCGATTCATCCAATTTCATCCATCAGCCGATCACAACATGCTCATTGAACGACCCAAGACATCGAAATATCAGCAGTCAGACCAGCAACGATATCCCACCAACGCAATGGTTGCTGCCATGCAAAACGCCCAGAGGTGCTGTGACACAAGGGGGGTCCCCGCTACCATCACTCACGGTCGCTGCAAAAAAATGTGTTTTTTGTCTGAAAGCAACTTTTACAAAAAAATGCGTCTCCTTGAGTTTCAATGCTGAAAAAGATGCTGATTCTGCAGAAAGAGGATGAGGGACGAAGGAAGAGGGTCAACAAGGTCGAGTGAATCAAATTGCAAGTATTCCCCTTTTCGGAAAACCCCCACGCCTTGAATACAAAAACAGCATGAAACGGCCACGATTCAAGTAAGTGTCATATTTGATATCCGTCAGAATTGTACTCTGATAGCTAGTGATGTCTAGTGCTAAGACACGACAAGAAACCAGCAACCATCAACAACGACAAAAACATAAACAACGACAATAACCACAACCAACAAGGAACCCGCACTAATCAGAAGGACCACGACCACTACAAGCCCAGCAGCCACAACAACCATGACAACCTCGACAACCACAACCACAACAGGCGCAAAAACCACAAGAAACACCACCACAACAACAACGACGACAACAACAACAACAACAACAACAACAACTACTACTACTACTACTACTACAACAACGACAACAACGACAACAACGACAACAACGACAACAACGACAACGACAACCAGTGCACCACTGCCTGGTGCCGATCCCTGGCTGCTGCAGCCATTGGCTCCTTCAAGGACTTTCTCTTAGACGCCACGAAGCAGAAATGCGACCACACCTGCAGGGAGATGACACCGATGGCAGGAGTGCCGTTGATCAGACAGATTGTAGAAATTGAATAAAATTGATATGTGATCAAGGAGACCGACGATCAATTTCATACTGCAAGAAGTACTCAAGATTGATCAAGGAGACCCATGATCAATTGCCATTGATTAAGTAGATCGATAATGTTTAGAGATGTAAAAAAAGAATGATCATTTGATACTGCGAGAAGTATTCAAATTCTTGCAGTTGGAATCGCTTCGAAGTTGCTTGATAAACTGAGTGCCGTCAAAATACAGGCCGGAGAAGCATCACTTTCAACTTAAGCAGTGACCATGGGAATTCAAACTTACCACGTACGACAACTGGTGGGGACATCTCCTGCTCTCAATGAACATAATTGTGAATGTATGAAGCGATTGCCCAAACCCATGCAGCAATGATTGGTTGATGTGTCTTGGTGTTGCAATTCAACATGACATGTCATCGAACGATGGCAACCCAGGTTAGAATGAAGCAAAAGATATCCAGGCATCCACTCATAATCACCTCGGTCTGGCAAGTCAAGCAAAATAGCTAGATCCTTCACCAAACGCTGTCTTGAAAACAGCATTAAAACTCAAAAACTCTGATCACGACAGAACATGAGCCCTTATGCTTCAAGTTTCCTACAGACTCTTGCCAAATCTTGCTAAAAAAATGCCAAGCCATGCCAAACCCATGCCAAACCCATGCTGCAAGCAAATCAGCCGGGAAAAGAAGACGAAAAGGAGTTTCATCACAAGTAGTCAGCTCTGTTGAGCTTGATATTTGGAAGATCATCCTTTTTATGCAGCATCGGGAAACCAAACAATGCTCACATTGCCCGGTTTGCACACTGTTCAGTTCATGCAACATATACAGAAATCATACGTTCATAATTCAACTATCCGACAGTATCACATATAGACTCTTGCAAAAAACACATGCCAAACCATGCCAAGCCATGCCAAGCCATGCCAAACTCATGCTGCAAGCAAATCAGCCGGGAAAAGAAGACGAAAAGGAGTTTCATCACAAGTAGTCAGCTCTGTTGAGCTTGATATTTGGAAGATCATCCTTTTTATGCAGCATCGGGAAATAAAACAATACTCACATTGCCCCGTTTGCACACTGCTTACCGCATGCACCATTTGCAGAAACTCCTACTTTCATGATTCATGCTGCCGATAGTGTCATATCTAGACTCTTGCCAAATCTTGCTAAAAACATGCCAAGCCATGCCAAACCCATGCTGCAAGCAAATCAGCCGGGAAAAGAAGACGAAAAGGAGTTTCATCACAAGTAGTCAGCTCTGTTGAGCTTGATATTTGGAAGATCATCCTGCTATGCAGCATCCGGAAACCAAACAATGCTCACATCGCCCGGTTTGCACACTGTTCATTACATGCAACATATGAAAAAAACTCATATGTGCATGATTCATCGATCCGACAGTATCACATATAGACTCTTGCAAAAAACACATGCCAAACCATGCCAAGCCATGCCAAACCCATGCTGCAAGCAAATCAGCCGGGAAAAGAAGACGAAAAGGAGTTTCATCACAAGTAGTCAGCTCTGTTGAGCTTGATATTGGGAAGATCATCCTTTTTATGCAGCATCGGAAAACCAAGCAATGCTCACATTGCCCGGTTTGCACACTGCTTACAGCTACACCATGTGCAGAAATTCCTACTTTCATGATTCATGCTGCCAATAGTATATCTCATATTTAGACTCTTGCCAAATTTTGCAAAAAAGATGCCGGGCCATGCCAAACTCATCCTGCAAGCAAATCAGCCGGGAAAAGAAGACGAAAAGGAGTTTCATCACAAGTGGTCAGCTCTGTTGAGCTTGATATGTGGAAGATCATCCTGTTATGCAGCATCGGGAAATCAAACAACGCTCACATTGCCTGGTTATATGTCGTGATTCATCTATCCGACAGTATCACATTTAGACTCTTGCCAAAAACACATGCCAAACCATGCCAAGCCATGCCAAACCCATGCCAAACCCATGCTGCAAGCAAATCAGCCGGGAAAAGAAGACGAAAAGGAGTTTCATCACAAGTAGTCAGCTCTGTTGAGCTTGATATTTGGAAGATCATCCTTTTTATGCAGCATCGGGAAATAAAACAATACTCACATTGCCCCGTTTGCACACTGCTTACTGCATGCACTATTTGCAGAAACTCCTACTTTCATGATTCATGCTGCCGATAGTATCATATATAGACTCTTGCCAAATCTTGCTAAAAACATGCCAAGCCATGCCAAACGGTTTGCACACTGCTTACTGCATGCACTATTTGCAGAAACTCCTACTTTCATGATTCATGCTCCCGATAGTATCATATATAGACTCTTGCCAAATGTTGCTAAAAACATGCCAAGCCATGCCAAACCCATGCTGCAAGCAAATCAGCCGGGAAAAGAAGACGAAAAGGAGTTTCATCACAAGTAGTCAGCTCTGTTGAGCTTGATATTTGGAAGATCATCCTTTTCATGCAGCATCGGGAAATAAAACAATACTCACATTGCCCGGTTTGCACACTGCTTACTGCATGCACTATTTGCAGAAACTCCTACTTTCATGATTCATGCTCCCGATAGTATCATATATAGACTCTTGCCAAATGTTGCTAAAAACATGCCAAGCCATGCCAAACCCATGCTGCAAGCAAATCAGCCGGGAAAAGAAGACAGAAAGGAGTTTCATCACAAGTAGTCAGCTCTGTTGAGCTTGATATTTGGAAGATCATCCTTTTTATGCAGCATCGGGAAATAAAACAATACTCACATTGCCCCGTTTGCACACTGTCCACTGCATAAAACAAATGCAGAAAATGGTACTTCATGATTTATCGATCCGACAGTATTACATATACACCCTTGCCAAAGCCAAATCTTGCTAAAACATGCCAAGTCATGCCAAACCCATGCTGCAAGCAAATCAGCCGGGAAAAGAAGACGAAAAGGAGTTTCATCACAAGTAGTCAGCTCTGTTGAGCTTGATATTTGGAAGATCATCCTTTCTTATGCAGCATCCGGAAATCAAACAATGCTCACATTACCTACTTTGCACACTGTCCACCACATAAAACGCATGCAGAAAATCGTTCTTTCATGATTCATCTATCCCACAGTATCAAATATAGACTCTTGCCAAATCTTGCTAAAAAGATGCCAAGCCATGCCAAACCCATGCTGCACGCAAATCAGCCGGGAAAAGAAGACAAAAAGGAGTTTCATCACAAGTAGTCAGCTCTGTTGAGCTTGATATTTGGAAGATCATCCTTTTTATGCAGCATCGGGAAACCAAGCAATGCTCACATTGCCCGGTTTGCACACTGCTTCCCGCACGTACCATGTGAAAAAAAGTACTTTCATGATTCATGCTGCTCGTCATTTAGACCCTTGCCAAATCCTGCTAAAACATGCCAACCCATGCCAAACCCATTCTGCAAGAAAATCAGCCGGGGAAAGTTACAGCGTTTGCAAACTGTTCATTGCATTCAACATGTGCAGAAAATCCTACGTTCATGATTCATCTAGCCAACAGTATCACGTATAGACTCTCAAGCCATGCCAAGCTATGCCAAACCCATGCTGCAAGCAAATCAGCCGGGAAAAGAAGACGAAAAGGAGTTTCATCACAAGTACTCAGCTCTGTTGAGCTTGATATTTGGAAGATCATCCTGTTATGCAGCATCCGGAAATCAAACAATGCTCACATTGCCTGGTTTGAACGCTGTTCATTACATGCAACATATGCAGAAAATCATACGTTCATGATTCATCGATCCCACAGTATCACACATAGACTCTTGCCAAATCTTGCTAAAGAGATGCCAAGCCATGCCAAACCCATGCTGCAAGCAAATCAGCCGGGAAAAGAAGACAGAAAGGAGTTTCATCACAAGTAGTCAGCTCTGTTGAGCTTGATATTTGGAAGATCATCCTTTTTATGCAGCATCGGGAAATCAAGCAATGCTCACATTGCCCCGTTTGCACACTGTTCATTTCGTGCACCATATTCTAAAAAAACTTTTTCGATAGTATTTTAGATGGACTCTTGCCAAATCTTGCCAAAACATGCCAAGCCATGCCAAACCCATGCTGCAAGCAAATCAGCCGGGAAAAGAAGACAAAAAGGAGTTTCATCACAAGTAGTCAGCTCTGTTGAGCTTGATATTTGGAAGATCATCCTTTTTATGCGCATCCGGAAATCAAACAATGCTCACATTGCCTGGTTTGAACGCTGTTCATTACATGCAACATATGCAGAAAATCATACGTTCATGATTCATCGATCCCACAGTATCACACATAGACTCTTGCCAAATCTTGCTAAAGAGATGCCAAGCCATGCCAAACCCATGCTGCAAGCAAATCAGCCGGGAAAAGAAGACAGAAAGGAGTTTCATCACAAGTAGTCAGCTCTGTTGAGCTTGATATTTGGAAGATCATCCTTTTTATGCAGCATCGGAAAACCAAGCAATGCTCACATTGCCCGGTTTGCACACTGCTTACAGCTACACCATGTGCAGAAATTCCTACTTTCATGATTCATGCTGCCGATAGTATCATATATAGACTCTTGCCAAATCTTGCTAAAAACATGCCAAGCCATGCCAAACCCATGCTGCAAGCAAATCAGCCGGGAAAAGAAGACAAAAAGGAGTTTCATCACAAGTAGTCAGCTCTGTTGAGCTTGATATTTGGAAGATCATCCTTTTTATGCAGCATCGGGAAATCAAGCAATGCTCACATTGCCCCGTTTGCACACTGCTTACTGCATGCACTATTTGCAGAAACTCCTACTTTCATGATTCATCGATCCCACAGTATCAAATATAGACTCTTGCCAAATCTTGCTAAAAAGATGCCAAGCCATGCCAAACCCATGCCAAACCCATGCTGCAAGCAAATCAGCCGGGAAAAGAAGACAAAAAGGAGTTTCATCACAAGTAGTCAGCTCTGTTGAGCTTGATATTTGGCAGATCATCCTTTTTATGCAGCATCGGGAAATAAAACAATACTCACATTGCCCCGTTTGCACACTGCTTACCGCATGCACCATTTGCAGAATCTCCTACTTTCATGATTCATCGATCCCACAGTATCAAATATAGACTCTTGCCAAATCTTGCTAAAGAGATGCCAAGCCATGCCAAACCCATGCTGCAAGCAAATCAGCCGGGAAAAGAAGACAAAAAGGAGTTTCATCACAAGTAGTCAGCTCTGTTGAGCTTGATATTTGGCAGATCATCCTTTTTATGCAGCATCGGGAAATAAAACAATACTCACATTGCCCCGTTTGCACACTGCTTACCGCATGCACCATGTGCAGAAACTCCTACTTTCATGATTCATGCTGCCGATAGTATCATATGTAGACTCTTGCCAAATCTTGCTAAAAAGATGCCAAGCCATGCCAAACCCATGCTGCAAGCAAATCAGCCGGGAAAAGAAGACGAAAAGGAGTTTCATCACAAGTAGTCAGCTCTGTTGAGCTTGATATTTGGAAGATCATCGTCTTGCTGAGCCTAGAAAAATCACAAGTATGCATCTCTTTGAGGGCCATGTCCTCTGTCACAAATTCAGAAACATCTTCAACTCTGTCCTTACTCAGAGATTCGACAGCTCCATGCTTGGCGAGGCCCGCGCTGTCAAAGACCTTTGGACCCTGCCTGCATCTTCAAGTTCTGCGGTAGACTTCGACCCCGAAGCCAGTTCTGTGGCAGAGGTGGACTCCCGTGTCTCTCTTGGTAAATGAAACCAGTGGGAATAATGGAAAAAATACATAGATAAAGGCAAGTAGTAGTTCGTACTTGGAGAGTAATAGATCGTACTTGGAGCTCAGCATGATGACCAACGAAGTGCGGTGGTAGTGCTTGATGCTTGTTGGCATTGCCTGGAAACTGTTGGGCCTTCTCCAATACATTGGTCTGGTATGATTGGCAGGCGCAAGCGCTACAGATGCGTACAGATCATATGCACCCCCCACAAAAAGAGCTGGAGAAAAAAGAAAGAAATGCCTTTGACTCAGGCATCAAACACAAAACAACGACCGAAACAGATCAATATTTCTGCCCAAAAGGCTCAGCCAAACAATTACAGCTTCCTGTTTGCAGCACGCAGCAGTTTCCAGTGGCGCTGGTTGATGGCTAGTCTTTACTGGGCGATGATAAGCATCACCCCATGAATGATGCTAGTCCTGCTGAGCAATACCTGGTACTAGTCTGGTTGGTGGTTCCAAGCCATCCCAAAAATATTTGTTAGTCAACTAACCATCCCAAATATTGGGATACAAAATGTTTGAAACCACCAACAAGTAGTGGATATAAGTAACCAAAAACACACCTCCACACTGCCCACATCTGCCCACCTTAATTTCGGCCATGCGTTTCTTGTGTTCCAACTCCGTGGGATTGGTAAACTCCAACACCGCGGTGATGCACGACAGCAAAAAGCCTCGGTCGTGCGGCGTAGGCACTGTTTTTCGGCTCCAGAAACGGTTTCAGTGGACCAAAAGGAAACAGGTTGAAGAAAAATCCATCAGACAAATCCATAAGAAAAACATCAGAAAAATGCATAAGAAACATCCATCAGAAAATCTCAAAGACAACATTTCAGAAACTCCAATTTGGAGACCAACGTGGGGCCCATGGAGGTGCTCCGCTAGGTCTCCGGGCCAAAAAGCACCGCGCCAGTGATTTGTGAGACGATGCACCTGAAGCCACGAATTTCAAGGCAGGGGCTTCGAAGATGTTGACCTCACCGAATTTTGGGCATCTGGATGCGTTCACTGTAGAGAAATAGTGCTTCGCGATGCTGCCACATGAATCGTGGTGGGACACAGAGTGAAATGCGATCATGGTCACTGCAAGAGGAGGTGGTGTGAATTGTCTAACTGCCGTGCGGATGAAGCCATGTCTTTGGCTCCGCTTTGCTGTGAATCTTAGCTCCCAAGTCGTTTGCCGGCCGCTAATTATCCCTCACACTACCCTCACCCCCCAGTTCTGGGAGCGAAGCATAGTTCCATTCAGGGATCTGAAACTTGGGAGACCAAATCTTCCAACCTTTTCATGGCCATTCTTTCTCCCAGAAGTCCCCAAGAACAGCCCCTCAATTCGACTTGGGCACACGATGCGTTCCAATGAATTGGACGGAAAGATGTCACCGTATCCCACTGCCTTTGGCGCGCCACGGTAATGGCAAACCCGGGCATGCCGTAAAAATTGTCGGGATGTTTGCATCACTGCATGGTGCCTGGAGCAAATATTGTGGCTCAGAAACTGCCTTGATCAAGAATTACAATTGTGACTATGAATGGTAATACCTTTTGGCCAAAAATGAATCGTGGAGCTGGGTCGTTTTTCAGAATCCATTATGCTGGTCATTATATGTCCTTAGCAGCTGATCTCTATCGTCATTGCAGCGTCCTTCACACTTTGATTCGATCCTCATTGGGACTTACACAATGTGTGGTGACGCTCCTTGGCAATCAAGACCTTACCGTGCCCCAACCAGAATATCCGTCAAACTGGGTCTTTTCCGAACATCTAGGCATGGTCTCACAAAGTCTGTGCCACTGAATCCTATGGAAATCATTGGACACCATGTCCATCCGAGCATCCCAGTCCCCTGGACCAAGAGACCATCAACGTTGCAGTGATGAAATGGAAAGTTGCCAAATATCTCGTCCTCAGGTCAAAGCTGTTCCATCCAGCCATCCAAACGGGAAATACCAAAGGCCAACCAGGGCAATCACAAGACAGTTGTAGGTTCCCACAATGCAACTGTGCTTATCAACTCTTCTTGTAGCTTGGACGCCCAGCATTTTCGGTGGTAAGCAGTCCAGAAACTGAGGCGCCAGGCCACAAGTTGAACTCATCGATCTGAAACATTCGCACCCAATTGGTCCACGAACTGAGAGGCGACGTGGTGAAGCTCGGTGAATGCTGGTGAGGCTTGCTGTCGGGTTCTGCCAGACCAGAAGCATCATGGGGAACTTACTGGTAGTGATGCGGTGATGAGTATCCTGATTTTCATCAGTTGCGGTGATCCTCAGCGGAAAGCAGCTAGGCTCGTGGCCTCATCATCCAACAACCAACCGTGCTTGGGTGCTGAAACCAGGATAACAAGGGCCTGGATCGCCTCAATTCTTAACTGATCTCATCCTATCCAAAGGCATCGCCAAGGGCATTGAACGTTTGTGGCGCAGCCTTCCCCGAAACCGCGGCCACGGGTTTCGCCCAAGCAGCGCATCTTGGAGGCGACACGGCCCCATGCTTCCATCGGGACAGATTGGTGTGGCCACCAGGAACCTCAGAAACGCGCTTGAGGTTCCGAGGTGTCGTGACCTGGTGACCAGCACAACATCAGAAGCAACGTATAACTGGCGGTATCCAGTAGATAAACAGCTTAGTAACCATTAGTATAACCCCAGTAGTAGAACACCATAGCTTGGTAACTGATAATGAAGCTTGGTGTTACACTACTGGGGTGAAGTGCTAACCAAGCACCAGCCAGAAGCCTATAAGCAGTAGCAACGGTTCATCAATACACCAAGTCTGATTCTGTAGTAATTACTGGTGGCTTGGTGGCTGTAGTCGCCATCATTACTTGTCTCACTCCGATTGGTCAACAGTCAGCCCTAGCTGTTGGTTGTGATTGAGTAGCAGAACCATCATGACCCCCAGCCAACAACAAATTGTGATGCCAACTAGCAGTGGTGTTCAGTGGAGGTCATATTAGTACCACTACAACGTCATATGTACCACCATGTACAACTAGTTGACCACAGATGTAACTGTTGGTGTACCACTAGCAGTTCTATCGACAGCCAACCGATCGGCCAACCGCTGGGCTTGGCCGGGGTCACCGGTGCTACCAGCTACCCCACCTTCCGGTGCGCTTGTGATCATCCAGGGATATGATGAGCAACGAACCAACCCACAAGCAGCAGGATCTTACCAGGAACAACCCATGATAGTTCATAAGAGGTGGTAAGGATACTATGAATTATCCACTGAACGATGATAATCACCCAAATCTTACAACATATGTGGATACATGGTCATGATCGATCTATCAGTAATTTATCCAAAGTAGAAAATTATGGCAATGGTGCAGTGCATTGGCTGAATCCCATGTTTCCCAGGTAGGTTCCCCATTGTTACTAACAGGAACTGGTCTCTTTTGTCACTCGAAAAAAGCACAGCTGGATGTGATCACTTGAGCGATGTCGCTCCCAGTTTTTGAGTCCAGCAGCTCGCGAGATTCTTCAGGTGATGAATGGTCATTGAACCGAGTTTTCAACCAGTTTCAAACAGCTATCCTAACAAAAAACGATAAGTACCAATCAACCTTTATTAGCTTGGCTGTGGTCGTAACTCTTGTCAACGTCGGTGAACCACCATCAACAGCGCAACGCAACAGCAATTGAGTTTCTTCGTGATGGTGAAGCTTGTAAATATGCTGCTTGGCAGGAGATAACAAGCAACAACCAACAACCTATTGAGACCTGGGACCTGGTTCAATCCTGGTTCAAGCCCACCAATGCTGTGATTGTAGAACCCTGATGCAAGCCCCAGTTCTTCAACCAGGATGACAACTGCCCGGTGAACTGAGATCCCAAGCGTGAGGCACGCTAAGAGGTGCACGATGAAAAGAACCTTTAACAACATCTTCAGCATCTCCATCCTCGGATCCCAAGGTTCACAGACAAAAAAAAGGTACCTCTTGCTGCGCTGTGACTGTACTTGTTGGTGACGTCTATCTTAATGGTTGTGGGAAGCCAACAGTACCTGCGGCGAACGTGTGCAAACATGTTTACAACTTTGGGTTTATGATCCATTCCCACATCTAATGCTCAGCAAAAACTTTGGCAAAATCATGGCCGGTCTTCTCCAAGTCTTCTCCGCAAAAACCACCCCCAATGCGAAGTCTTCTCCGAGCGCGTGCCATCATCAACTGCATCTGACATCGCCCATCTGCAGCCTGGTGCGCCTCTGAGATTCCCCACATTTGCAAACTTATGTGTAGTTTCTCCTCTATGAGGAGCAACCTGAGAGTGAAAACGTGTGTGAAAACGTACCGATCTGTCTGAGATAAGCAGCAGCTACTGGACGATGGAAACTACTCCAGGGCGCCTCTCCAGTGCCTGTGAGTGACTGCATGAGCTCTGAATGATCGCATGTCTGCTCCGTTCTTGGCAGATCGTGATTTATGGAAGGTGAGCCAAGAGCATTGAGACAGCATGGGGAAAAAGATGCGGCATTGCATGAAGGATCTGAGGGATTGCATGAAGGATTCTGGATTTTTCTGGATGTCACACTTTACCAAGTCAGGGTTGTCCGACCTGCAGCGAAGTACTTCGATGGCTATGAATCTATGAAACTTGCTCGGTTTTTCAGGGCAAAATGTAGAGATTCCTGAGTCAAGCAGGCTTGACACTAGGGGTTCTGTGGGTTTTGTCATGGGAGATCATGACGTTTGGTGCTTCGGCCCATGGCAATCCCACGGAATCCCCGGCCCAACACTTCCCCCCCAATCGCCGAAGCACAGTCTCTTGAGCTTAAAAAGGCGCCCAAGTCTCACTAACCTGAGAGCCAAGATGGGCATTCCATGGCCAGAACAATCATCACGTCGCCGAAACAGAATACTAGGTGCCTTCAGTATCCCGCAAAAAAGGGGGGCATTGGGGCACTTCAAATAAAGCCTGTTCATTGGTTCATCCTTCCAGCTGACCAAACAGCAACGGTACCATCCCGCTGTTGGCGACCAAACTGCTTGGGGCAGTTTCAGCCAAGAGATCCAGTGATAATAACTTCAAGGTGCCATCTGCTTTACTGCTTGAACACCGCGCGAGATCCAATCTTGCCTAGTGATATTTCATCACAAACTGCTTAGTGCAACTATCACAAGTAACAAGTAGTTTTGATTCATGATCAGATATTTCACACTGCTTAGTGCAACTATCACAAGTCACAAGTAGTTATGACCTCATTGCGGATATGACATCCCCCTACGATGAGCTTCGTCTCCATTTTCTCCCCTTCAGCCACTCGCGCTCGGAGGGGCCTCAACAATTTCACCACCCGCGCTTGTGAAGCGAGTTCGGGCCTCGGCAGACACGAAGTCGGACACTGGCTGCAGTCGTGATGGGAAAATGCTTAGGTGCTGAATCCTAAGCATGTTGGTCAATTAGATCATCATCCCTGGGTTGAAGAAAAATCTATACCACAACTGCGTGGATAATTGCATCTACAGCACAAAAGCGGTTTTCTGGCTGGGTTTTTGGCTGGTGTCCTGGTGAGGCTGAACGCACGATTCTCTTTGCAAGAGATGCTTGCTTGCCCTCATGATGAAAGTGGCAAGCCTGTCAGCCTTATCTTTGTTGATTCCACCATCAGACTCAGGCTGTCCACTAAGCAGTGTTTGGTCGAGAAACCATTCGCCACCAATTCCACATCTGGCAAGCACATCTAAACTCAAGGTAAATGTCCATGATTCTGAAATTGTCCGGTGTCCTTTGGCCGAGCAACTCTATCAACATCACCAAAAATTCTCCGGGAAAAACGGAAATCACCTTAGCACCAGCGGACCGCTGCTTCGAAGCAAAGGTTTGAGTATATCATGTGTGGCTGTGTGAAAATCTGCAATACCACGGGCTGATAATTCTTCGAAAAAACTATGAAATTTCTGCCATTCCAAGCCCCAGTCCCTGCCGCGCAGGCGCATCAACGACGAAGAATCCTAAGAAATATTTTCTCGCGATCATCCACCGATCCGTGATCAGAGCCTGGCGCCCGTGGAGGCGCACAGCGCAGTGACCATTCCACAGCCGTTGAAGTCCATCACACATCATCCCCAGAATGGAAAGTGCAGGCTTGACCATGAGGACGCAGGGACTATGGGTTGGAAACACTAAACAGTCAAAATGGCGTAGGTGACAAACAAAAATCGTGTTTTAGTCTGGTTTTGAGCTCAAGCCAAGCGTCTCGAATTCGATGCTTTTTGAGCCCTATCCAAGTGTCTAGAATCTGACGCTTCGCATGATCAAAGCAAGACTTCACTGTTCACTCCCATCCACCAAACGGAACTTCGACAGGAAAAAAGAGCACGTCTAAGGTTTGGGAGAAGCAAGCCCCGCGATCAAAAATCGAGCAGTACCAGTGGCAGGGCATGGGTTTCTCTTTTGCAGTATCAATGACCACATAATACCTCTGTGCACATGCAAATATGTGAAGTGTGCTCCTCAAAATCAAACAATCAAATCCAATGAGTCTTCAGTTTTCAGCCCCAGCATCATGGGTGCTCCTTTCAACACGCGGCAGCACCATGGCCATGGCTGCACCGCACCTCCCGTTCATCGAAATAAGCCGTGAAAAAGATCAGCACCTGAGCGGGCATTCACGGTTGGGTTACAGGTCGATGTTGTGAACGGTTGGTGACCTGTAATTGTCGGTGAAGATCGTGCAACTAACAACGGTCACTGGGTTACTTACCAAGGCTTGGTGAGTGAGATGGTTTATTATCAGAGCAATTGTTGAGATCAGCGGATCCTTTACAAAAATTGGTTGCTAGTGATAGCGCTGGTGGCAACGGTTTGTTGGTGACCCTTAGTGATAGCAACTGTGGGGCAGCGTGAACCAACAGGCTCCACTGCCAGCGCACTGGTGAGATCACCAGCATGCACCGCATCTTGGATCCTTGCATCTCTACTCATGATCGGTCACTCTGATCCTATCAAGGTAATCTCTCCTCACAAGATCAAGCATCAGAGGGTTTTGAGGGTAACCAGTACCTCAATAGCTTGAGACTGGAGAGATTGCAAAAACGAGCATCGGCAAATCTCTTCAGAATAAAACCATGTGCCTTGGAGGCGGGAAAACATTGCGTGTTGATCGTCAGGAACCAAGCGGTCAACTTTTTGAAACCTGACCAAGTGCATAGCATTTCGAAATGATCCATAGCCATATTTTTCAAAACCGCTTGGCTAATACATGTGACCAAATATGGCAAAACGGCTATGGATCATGTCTAACCCTCCCCAAAATGGCGTAAACAGACGGTGGCCAAACAATAAGATGATCTCACCTTCCTGCCTAGCGAAAAATCCGAAAAATCGCTCTGGCAGTGGTAATGACAGTGATAGCCTCCTGGCTCCTGCGTCCCCTCCTCTGGGTGTCCAGCAATGTCTGAAACAAACAACAAATCCACGAAGATGTCAATGACCTCAGCGTGAGCGACGTGCACCAAAGGTCTTGGCCTGATTTCTCTTGGACAACCCCGCCATCCCAACATGCCAAATGGCACCAAAACCATCGACCCGCTGCTTTTGTTGTTGTTGTTGTTGTTGTTGTTGTTGTTGTTGTTGT